>NHOP01000391.1:0-15628 GCA_018697155.1 Pyramimonas parkeae | reverse complement strand
AATCTAGCGCTGTCATTCTCAAATTCACATGCATATATCTATGAAGGGTGCCATGTGCAAAGATATAACTTAGTGCATGATTATGTAGACATTGCTCCCGGCCCTTTTGGTAACGGTCATGTCCTCATTTCATTATTTCGAAAGTGGCTTACCTCGTTGCGCCACCCGTTGATCACACCTTCCTCGCGCAGCACATCCATGGCGACTGCGCCCTCAGAAAACTCCAACTTCGCGATGAGACTCACGAAAATGTCTTTGCTTCACTTCATTGATTCACAACACACCAGCTGATTTCATCCATCGGCTGCCTGATCCAATCCTCCTAATCAATTCATTCTATTCGTTGACACCAACAACTCGATCATCAACTGATTCGTTGAAGCCACGTGCAGCCCGAATGAAACGAAGCCGCAGAACTGACGCGTGCAAAATACATCAGTGTATAACTGCGCTCCAAGACCAAACACAATGTTCATCCATCCTCACTCTGGTTTGACGAAAAGCGTGACGAATAAGATCATCCAGGATAAATGCATTCTACCCGCCTTGATTGCAGGATGAGACAAGGAAACAGGACAAACAGACCACCGCACTCCAACGAAACATGCACATTGACACTTTCGCGAAGAGCACCAACCGATACGGCAGATGAAGCGGATTACCAAAACTGTGTTCTCCACCGTAAAGATTCACACAAATACTACTCAAGAGCCCATGTTCGCCGACAGTTGCGGATGCTGAAGCGCACCAACCCGAACCCATCCAACTCTGCTTATACGATCCGCAGACACAATCCCTACGGATTCCAAGCGACGGGCTCCGCGAAAGTCATAAACACGGCTGCTTGCATTTGGCATACGACGACTACAGATAGAAGGAATATCCCACCTGCAACTGCGGCGGTGCGTTCCTCCGGAGTTGCAAGGGCTTCACATAGACTCACGGCCACCTGTTTTGAATCACTCTTGATGTTAACAAACACCTCTTGGAAACGCTCCAGCTCGCATGCAAAGCTGCAAGGGTACGAACATACAGAGACACAGAATTTGCAGAGTTTCATGAAATGCTACAACACCACAAACCGAAATCGCCACTACAAGGGTTCAAAGCATGGAACAGGGATGAAATTGCTAAACAATGCCAAGTATGAGAATCAGGCTGTTTACTTTACTGCAGGGATAAAAAAAGGGTTGCACGGGGATGTTCTGTAATCATGCAAGCGCATGGACGTTGTTGGTGTTGTTGCTCACTTACCCTTGAGTGCGTTCCGCAAAGAGAGGAGTGATTTGTCCCAGATTCAAACCAAGGACGCACGGCTGTGTTCTTGCATGGCGGAACACATGGAAATGCACAAGGTTAAACACTAAGCAAAAATTCTGACCAACTCTTGACGCAAGCCGTGGATGAAGTAAGCTGCGAATTTTCGTGACGGGGCATGCTGAAGAACAACGGTAATCTTTTACAACCTTGACATTTAACAACAACACTAACACCATGCTTAGTCACTGCGAAATATACGACTGAAATTCCACCATACAACAGAGCACTATAGGCATTGTGGCTTCACCTTGAGGATAGGTACCCGACGGTTGATCCAGCGACCATAAACGGCACGAAATTGCTCCTCGGCTGCATAAGCCACCCAGCCATCCATCGCCGATGTCAACTGAAGCAATTTTTGAATTGCTGCGAGAGCGTGTCAATTGCGTGCAAATTCAAAAGTTCCAACCATGGTGCCATTTTTGAACAGACAGCGCACACATTAATCTTTTGCAAAGTGAGATGCCAAAACGGCACAACCCAGATGTGCACGCAGGACATGTGGAGCAACGTTCAACATCCAATTGATTTTTGTTCCCGGGAAGTCAAACATTTAAGCATCGATGCCCAACTTGCGTAAAAAATGACGGCTGGATACTTGCATCCATTCCAAAATCAGCTCTCGTCATTATTGTTCAAGAGTCCGGTTGAACGACAGCATTTACTGTGGTGCAACATTCCAACAAATGCAAAGTATCATGGAAACATGTACGGACCACCTCCATTCGATTGCATTCCTGGACCCTGTTCAAGAATCCTTCCAGTGATTTGGACGCCATGGTAGAAGAAGGTGAGCTTGAGGTTGCCTTCACACAAAGTCCAGTACAATGACTAGGCTCAAGCTCAGAGAAAGTACATTCCATCGAGCACCTTGCAATTGTCAAAGCATGATGAGCTGGTACTTGTCCAAACAACGATCAACACTCAGTGCAATGCAAACATGAATGCATGATGGGTAACATTCTCGGATTATGTACATCTATCTTGTACAGCTGGCGAACATGCAAGAAATTCCCACTACAGGTAAGCTCAATAACTACTGCAGGTTTAAGTGGAGAATGATATTTCCAGTGCCAATGCAAGGGAGTTCGAGGGATAGCCAATACCTGCACAACACTGCGGTGCAAGGCTACCTTGCGCGTAGTTTTCAATATGCGAGCTGTTGTTTTCGTGCGACCGGTTTGATGAGCCTCCAATTTCTCAAACCAGGGAGAGCGAAAAAAGGCGGAGTACGGTTGAGCTTGCAGACCTACACCAGGCAGCTGTATCATTTGCCAAAACTTAAAGAAAAATATGAATGAAACATTGATGAGCATAAAAATGAGTGCCTTCTGAGTTGGACTTGTTGCTTGAATCCATTTCAACAGAAGCTTGGTATGACGGACACAAAGTGTGGATGTATAGAAAGTAAATTGGTGGAAACGCAAAGGTTCCTGGAAACACATGCAATAGATTAATCGGGAACTTCCGCATAGTCGTGCGCCAAGGCTATATGCATGTAAACACGATAAACGCTGGGCATACCTTTGGAGGCCCGAAGGGGAGGTTTTTGCAAGGCCATATTGGGTTGTCGGAACGAGAAGTTGCTGCGCATGGTGCTTGCATCCCGACCTATATATCATCTATGTATCCCTCTATGTATATCCCTGCCCCTTAGAGGGCTGGCAAGTGTAATTTAGGTTCAGCAGGAAGCAGATTAAATACATCTACATATCGCATTGATTGAGAGACAAAACTATGGTCTCTGTCTACTTTGTCAATTCGTTTCCATTTCCAAAACCGCCCCAAGCGAAATCACAAAGTGTTCGCCAATGGATCCACGTGGCTCTCATTCATTGGCAGCTTAAAATTGGTTGTCATTCGTGGTGTAGGTCCAATCTGTCGGGGAAATTGCGATTCTGTGGTGCTGCCTTGACATGTGCCACAATTCCATTTGGACACGGGTTGCCTCCTAAAAATATTTCCATCCCGATGTCCACGGAAGCAGTTTTCCGGATCCAGCTGTCGAGCACAAAATTGGACATACGTACGCGCTTTCGCGGTCTCGTCGCCTTCCCGTGCTAGCCGACCGCCCTGCGACTTGTGTACTGCACCGACGAGTCTTCACGTAAGGTTCTTGAGCAGGAAACCTTGCATTTCGATTGGGATTTGTTCGTACAAATTTATCGATTGTGAAGGATGGGATCGATCGAGCCAAAGTCATCGGCGGGACCGCCCGATGCGAAAACTGCGAAGGTGTGACATCTACGTGAGCTCTTCGAACCGTGCATGCTTGCATGTGCCTAACTAATATCGTATGATGGTTTGCAGGTGTCAATGCTGGGGGAAATCACTCATGATGTTGTAGGGCAGGATAACGTTCTATGCCACTTGTCGTCTAAGTTACGCTTGCTGGTGGCAACAGGCTGACCGAACGATCCGATTTTGGAAACGGTGGTTTGCGATGCGCGAATTGAAATGGTTGAAAGCCTCGTAGAGAACTACGGATCGACTTGCATGGGTGAGACAATGAAATCACGAAATGGTCCACGAAATGGACACGGCATCGCCCAGATATCTTGGTCGGCAGAGCAAGTCTGTAATGCACCTTTCGACACATAGGTCAGGGTTCCAAATCGGGCATAGCTACACGAGAGCGAAAAACGATCCAAGCGTCGACTTTAGGCTGGAAAAAATGTCACGGGCAAAGGTTGACTAGCGAGTGGCCGAGATTCAGGCTTGGGGCTTTGATAGCTTGATTTGCAAGTGGGTTCCCAACCAATGTATCAATAGGATTTTGACAAGGGCATGCATGGGTTTCAGTCCAGTTTTGACGTCTTATTTGTGCTGCAATTTTGCAATTCTCATTGTCGTTACATGTGTCATTATAGTGAGTAAGTGTCACCCACACTGTTGAGGTTCTTTTGTTCCCATCTTTCACGTCCAGTGATCGCTGGTATTCGTCTGCCCTTACAGGCACCATTTGATAAGCCTATGCCGTGGGAACGAAGCAACTTCCTGGGGCGCCTGGTGGTGGGTGGCGTCACCCCGCTGGTACAGCGCGGCTACCACAGACGATTGGAGCAGACGGATCTGTATCATGATCCTCCTCAGAAAATTGATAAGGTGTGAACATGTGACACATGCTTGTGTTTCACTACTTAGATCAGTTCAAACTGGAGTGTACTACAAGTCGCCTCCTCAAACAATGGTCTTTGCATGATGACAGATAAGGGATAGCAGAAGCTTTTTTCGCACATTCGACAGGTGTGTATGGTTGACTGAGTTGCTGCGTAAACTGTGCAGCATACCAAGCAAACACACAAAACTATTGGTATTGACGATTGGGCAGCATTCAATCAAAACAGGAATAGGCTCTGCACTTGTCATTGCACACAATCTCAAGCTGCAAGAGCTTGCTCTTCACGTGTTCGTGGCCTTACTATCATGTATGCACACATGCACACCCCCCCCACTTCCTCCACTACCATCTGTCATGGCTTAATCACTCCCTCAATGTGAATCTAAGTCACCCGCTTGTGTGCGCTTGGGGCGCACAAACACAATTGCTTTACTCGAAAGCTCTCATCATTCTTGAAGGGGCTGTACTGATTTCTTGGGCACAGGCCTGGTTATTGGACTATTGTTGGTATGCACGAACGCACAATTTTAAAGAGTGTAGATACATCAAAGGATACAGCTTTGGTATCTTAGCATGAAGATACATTTCCTCCTGCACATTTTCATAACAACTTCCGTGAGTGTCTTTCGTCTCTGCAAATGTCAGCCGAATCAGTTGGGCGTCAAAATTTCCTTGCATATCCCCACATAAGAAGAACAAGTGGTCCAAGCTAAAACTAGCGTCTCTACACTGCCTCCATGTTTGCACCAAACATCATGCGCAGTGAAGACTGCCCTGAGACAATGTCGCCGCCGTTGGTACTGTCAAGCTTCTCTTCCAGTTTCGAAGCCGTGGCTGTCTACAGCCGTGATTCCTACACTGTGCGGTTTGTACCCTGATGTTCTGGTATCAAAGGTTGCTTTTTCCAGCAGCACCTTCCTTGTAGGGATGATAGGTCATTCAGTTTAACTGTGTGGTTAGTGGATATGATTCCTGCCTTGTCAGTAGGGTTGTGTCCAATGTGTCAATGTATGTACATTGAATACATTGCTTATTGCATATTGTATATATGATTTAAACATTACACATTCCATATAGGATTGTATCCAATTTGTAATGTATGTAATGTGGTAATGGATATTACTGAAGCGCATGCTAGATACCATTGGCAAGCAGGGTTACATTCAAAACTTGCGCATGGATGTCAAACCCATGTCTCATGATCAAATGAGAACATGTCTTGCTACCCCCTTCAGAGCATTCAGCTGATCTGCGTGACCCCATACAAACCGAATGCTATGTGTACAGATTTCCCTCATCATTCATACACTTGAAGCACCCCAGTTCACCTGCAATACACCAAATCCGATTCGCCTTGCAACCCAACCGCCAATCTCGATCCCTTGGACGTAAGCCGCAGGTACTGGAGAACTTTGAGATGCACTGGAGGGAGGAACTCAAGGATCCCAAGCCCAAAGGCAAGTCTCTGATTCGGGCAGCGTTTAAAGGGCACGACGACGCAGTGCTGTGGTCGGGCCTGCTGTTCCTGGTGGGCACGTGCTCGCAGTTTGCGGGGCCCCTGCTGCTCTTCCAGATTGTCAAGGGTCTCTCCTGCCAAAGCTACCACGCCGACCCTTCCAGTGAAGATTACTTTGGCTGCAACCCCCCGAGCAACGCCCGCCTGTACATGTGAGTAGGAGGACGCAGTTTCAACCATCAGTCTTGTAGTGAGGAAGTGATTCAGGTGAATGCTCGAGATTCAGCGATCAAATTGTGAATACCTGTTACACCCATCTCCTTGTTTTGAATGTGCTTTGTCCCAAGCTGGTGACCATATAGCGATGTTGAAACAGGAGAATGGTTGCTTGCAGACTGTTGATGCTGAAGATTGACGCACGGGCAAATGTTTTGGTTATTGTTGACGTTCAAGTAAATCTGAAGTGTATGAATACAAGCGCATGCGCTTGTTTGTGCAGTTTTTATTTTACTTGTGTATACATATGGGGACCTTACCACAGGGGCGAGAAGCCATGTCAACTGAATCGCGCGCTAATTTCTATCGTTGCACAAGGTTACCTTCGAAATCCGTGTATCGTATCAACACACAGATTGCGTGGTCCAAGGAGAACGTATCTCACCATCTGCATCCAGATAGTGCCGACCCGTGAAAATTGTTCTGAAACAGACTCCTGGTCTGTATCGTATACAGTCGGTTGCCAGCGCGTGTATATATGTCTGTTGTCCAATTATGCTACGGATGATGGGGTGGCGACTCGACTTGTACTGTGGATGTATCCCCTCAATTACATTTGCTATGACGTGTTCCTGATAGCCTGGTTTCGTCCATTTCCACTTTAATCCTGGTGTATACGTGAGTCTAATGTACTCATTCGTCTCTGTTGGCGGCTTGCTATCAGCTGTGAGGGGAGATAATCATTCTGTTTTATGTTTCCTCACATGTATCATCATGTTTGCTCACATGATGCTGCATGTCACAACTGTTACTCTCACCTCCACCTGCACGGGCGCCTGCGGCCGCTTTCAATGTAAAGCCAGAGCGCGTGGCAATCACCTTGCCTTCTATGCATCTGCTAAACTCCTGCCTACGAGGAAGAAAGTCAAGCATGGTTCCTTTTCACGTCGCCAAGTAGCTGAGTTAGGCCGAATATCTGTTGAAAAGTACCACCTCCCAAACTCCGCATGTCGATATGAAGCTGTCCAATTTTCATACTGCACGATTTTTTGTCCCCTCAATTCTACCTCGGTTGCTCTATGAGGATCCTTTGACATGAAAGACCCGCGCACAGCCGTGTCTGGTTGTGTGGGACTTGCTGATGATGATGGGTTTGTGGAGGATGGCGGCAGGTACTCGGGCATCTTGCTTCTATCAGCTCTGACGTACACCCTGTGCATGACTCATGCGGTGAGTGATCCAAGGCGCATTACAGCCCCTGAAGTGGCACACGGACCTCAAGATACCACTCTTCAGTATCTGTGCTGGTCAGGACATAGAGTATTACTTCCATAGTTCCGCTCACTTTCAATGGCTGAGCACACAGTCCAGTACTGCAAGCATCCAGAACAAAGCCTGGTTGGGCCAATCACCCGAGATTGCCTCTTGTGAAACTCTGCATTCTGAGACGAGGAGCGGCACTGGGTGCAGACTCTGACGCTGGAGAAGATGGGGCTCAAGATCCGCAACGCGCTCATGGCCGCAGTGTACCGCAAGTGCCTCCGCCTGAACAACGGCGCGCGCAGCAGCATCAGCACGGGCAAGATTGTCACCCTCATGTCCAACGATTGCCAGACCTTGGAACGCTTTGTTACGCAGCTGCACAACCTCTGGGCCAGCCCTCTGATTGTGGTGGTGACGCTGTTCTTGCCTGTACAACGTCATCCAGTGGTCTGCCTTTGTTGGCGTGGGCTCGGTCTCGCTAGTGGCTCCGGTGATGGGCACGCTCTCCACCACCATCTCCCGCCTGCGCAAAAGGCAGCTGGAGTTCACGGACAAGCGCGTCAACATCATGAACGAAGTCATTGCCGGCATCCGCGTCATGTGCGCATCGGATGGGCCGCGCCCTTCTGCCTGCTCTTGCCCTCCTGATGGGTCTGAAATTTGTGGGTGGCATGGAGGAGTGATGCAGCGCAGAGACTGTGCATGAGTTTTTCTCTTAGGTTCAGATCTCAACACAAAGTATCTTTATCCAATCCACGGATTTGCCACTCGGTGCTTTGCCGCTGGGTTCGCTGCCTGCTCCGGATGTGCCATGCGTGCATGGATCTGTTAGGTACCTTTTCTCTCCAGGTGCCTAGCTTGTGTCTGGTGGCATAGTCAACACGGCAGGGGCTCAATTCTCAAGAGGTCTCGGACTGAAATCCGTACTGGTTGGTTGGCACTGGCTGATGGCTGGTGAAAGGTGACGATGCCTGGCAGGTCAGGACTCGGGTATCATTTTGTCACGCCAAACGTGTGCCCACCGCGATGTCTTGTGAGTGCGATTTGTGTAGGTGGCGAATATGAAAGCTTGGGGCTGAGGGGAGGCTGGCTGAATCTTGTTCATGGTGCAGCAAGTTTTATGCATGGGAGAGCAGCTTCCGCTCACGCATCTTGGCTGTGCGTGGGGAGGAGGTGCGCATTTTGCTGCCCGCGTGGCCGTCCGCCGAGCATGTTTTCCCACATGGTATCGCGTTATCAGTGTGCCTGCCCCAATTGCTGCCTGTCAATATGCAGCCAGTAGAGAAATTTGATCTTCCAAAGAACCACACTTTTCTAACTTGCGGTGAAGCTAGCGGGCATTGAGATTCAGCCAGAGTCTGGCTATGGCATCCAAGCCATAGATTCAACACTCTAGGGGGTTGTTCTCAAAGCCACAAGCGTACACATATGTTGACATTGTGCGCAACACACCCTACGTTCCCTTCACAACCATCTGCAAGGCTGAAATAAGGGTGCTCCTCATGGCGTGATCCATCACGTGATGCGGCTTTCCTTGATCCCTGAGGCTGGATTCGCATAATCTTGCATCGACTCTTGACGCATCTGTCTCTGCGGAACTTCCTGCTGACACGTTTCGACTGCCTACTGCCGCTGCTGATGCAGATGAAGGTGATCACCACGCTGGCGTGGGTGACCTCCGGGTTTGTGCTGGTGCTGTTTGGGCTGCCCGTGTTGGTGGCGGTGTGCGCCATTGGGAGCTACACTCTCGCGGGCAACAACCTCGACTCCGCCACGGTGCGTCCGCCCACCTCCCCCACCTACAATAAACCTTCGCCCTTCATTGTGCTGCCCGCTCTCCGATGTAAATTTGCCCATACATTCCTTCTGAGGCTTTGTTGCCATTAGGACGTGATTTCTGTCTCCTCGATGTCCACAATATTCTCAAAAGTGTGTGCGTTCAATGCCTTAATTCGACAGTTTCTGTTGTGCGAATGTTTCTGAGGTGTTCTTCGTCCAAAGGTGCGTCAACTCCAGGGTGCTGTGAGCGATCACCGACATGCTAACGGCTTGACGTTCACGCAAGAATGTGAAATACACAAGTGCCGAGGGAAGATGTTGTGCAACACCCCCTCACACACATTAACTACGTTCATGGTACTACATCTAGTGTTGCTGTCAACTCTGGCCCCAGGCGTTTACGGCTCTGGCGCTCTTCAACGCGCTCCGCTTTCCCCTTGCATTCCTGCCTTTCCTCCTGACGTCGTTGTACACATTCGTGGTGGCCATGCGCCGAGTGCAAGAGTTCCTGCTTTTCGACGAGGTGGCTGCCGAGGGCACGAGCTTTCACACGGAGGGGCTGCAGACGGGCGAGATTGTGATTGAAGGAGGTGGGCAGCGCCGAGTGTGTTGGCTGGGCTCAAAGTCACGAACACATCGCCATGGTTGTTTGTACTCTATGTTTGTACGTGGGTCATGTCCACGGATAACGCGCTTTCCAATTTTGCATGCACCTTCTGCAGAATGACAGATGGCTTGTCCATTGTGGAGCCCTGCTATGTGTGCTCAGCCGAACGGTGTTGACGCGAGCATTCCATCTGTGTACGGCACGATCAACGTTTGGTTTGGGCTCTTTCGAATACAGAAAATCTGGAGTGAGTCCTGGTCGCAGGTGAGTTTCGTTGGGAGGAGCCTGTGGTCACGGAGGAGGAGCAGGCGCGACGGGACAAGGAGGCAGCACAGGAGCTCAAGAAGGCGGGCAAAGCAGCCAAGTCCAAAAAGTCCCCGTCCAACAAGAAGCAGAAGTCAGACGCATCCACTGAGCAGCAGAGTAAATCAGGAGAGGACCAGCCCGCCGTGCAGGTTAGTGACTGGCCCGCTTGGACATTCAAGTTGCCTGGTTTCAGTCACAGGCGATATGTTACCAATTGCGTACAAACTTTGAGTTGAGCTATAGCTCGCAATTGTTCATGGTGTTGCTGTTGTTTTCCTGTCTTATGAAGGTTGTCGTTCGGTGAAAAAGTTTCTCTTTGTTTTTGTACACTGAGATAACGTTCAGTGTGTGATCTCAATTAATCTTTGATTTCAATTTCTTGATTCATTGATGCATGTCTTTGGCTTTTCATCCAAGATTCGCTCTCACCTTCGTTTCGATTCCCCGCCGTTTATTTTTATCAACCATGTCCTCATCTCTTGTTGCGCAGGTGGTTTTTCAAAAAACCATGGATGGTGACATTCACAATCAACACACCCTCCATTCACATTTCTCATGAGTACGTGTTATGACACAGCCACCTGTATTCCACTATTCTAGTTCGCTTCACTTTTTAGATTGAGCGTCGGCCCCAAGGCTTCAACACTTTGGAGGAAGGTGTGCTTTGCAGTTGGATGAGGTGAGCATGAAGGAGGGGGTGGCCACTTCTCCCAGTCCTGAGGAGAAGCTCTCCACGCTGCGCGACATCAACGTCAGCATCAAGCCCGGCTCCCTCGTGTTCATCGTGGGCCCCGTGGGCAGTGGGAAGAGGTGACAGACCCAGTTCATGACCAAAGTCCTGGACAAGCACAAGTACTTTTCAATGATGCTGCTTCAGGACAGGGAATTGGCTACGACTGGAACAACCGTCATTGACATTTTCTTTGAAGGGGTGTGAGTATGTGAAGTGTGGCCCACTCCAACATTTGCTGGTTAGAGCAGAGATATTTTCGACCAGCAGCGCAGAAAGTGTGTGCAAAATTCAAGAGTAGAGACGTATGTACGAGTAGGGATCGTATGTCTGCGCCTGTTCAAGGACTCGTGGAACAGATTCAAGGCATCGGGATGCTGCCCGGTCGAGGGGAGGGCCAAGTGGGACGATGGGGACAATGCGATCACACCCAGCCTTTGATTCAAAACTGTCCATGTGCAACTGGGACGCGCTCTTCTGGGTACAATTGTGTTCATTGCGGGTTTTTCTTGGCAACACAGAAAGAAGAGGTATCATTTAGTTTTATGAGCAAAGCTGCTTTACTAATGAACCACCATTAACCGGTTCCTGCAACACTTTTGGGATCATCTGTTCAACGCGTGTGCTTGTTCGAGGGGACGCAAAGTACAGAACCTGGCACACGCATCCTTTTCGGATCTTGGGACCTCTCTTGAAGCATGCCTACTCATCCATAGAGCAGTTGGACCAAGGAAATGCTTCTTGATTAATGCACCTGGCGAGTACGCCCCAGCGAACAGCATGACTTGTCTCAATGTGATTTCATTTTTCCGCGGTTAACAAACACACGGTGAGGACCGAGGAATTCCAGTTTTCCATTGCCACTGTTCAGTCCAGGTACCGCGCGATGCACAACGACTGAGGCGACGAGTGGTTTTTTGTGTGTGGGCCCCATTGCAGCTCCATGCTGGGCGCGCTCACGGACGACATCTCGCGCGTGAGCGGCAAGGTGGGCATGGCGGGCTCAGTGGCGTACGTGGCGCAGACTGCATTTGTGCTCAATGACACCGTGCGCAACAACATCCTGTTTGCCAAGGAGATGCGCGACGCCGACTACCAGCGGGCAGTGCGCGTGAGCCAGCTGGAGGCGGACCTGGCGGTGCTGCCCGCCGGGGACCACACTGAGATTGGGGAGCGCGGGGTAACTCTGAGCGGCGGGCAGAAACAGCGCGTGTCCATCGCGCGCGCGGTGTACGCCGATGCGGACGTGTATCTGCTGGACGACCCACTGAGCGCGGTGGATGCCCACGTGGGGGCGGCGCTGTTTGCCGAGTGCATTCACGGCGCGTTGAGGAGCAAGACGCGTGTGCTGGTGACCAACGCCCTGCAGCACCTGCCCCAGGCAGACCACATCCTAGTGATGAGCGGGGGAGCCATCGCGGTGCGCGCAAATAGGCACTCTTGGGCGCTCCAGGTGGTGTTTGAGGCGTTAAAGTATGGAAGGGGAGGGATGAGAAGCATGCAAGACCCCATGCAGTTGTTCTTTATGTGGGTCCGCCTGGCTGATTGACCAATGGCTCGATTCAGGAGGATCTTCTGTGTTGGACCTCAAACGTGCATTTGGAGAATTCCCTACCCCACTGGTTCATCGAGGGGCATGCTTACTGGCTGCTCACCTTGGATCAGCTATCGACGATTCCAGTCTTTCCAGACTTGACAGCCGCTGTTGTCTGGTGTCAAGAATGTTTGTCTGACTTTACATGCAGGTTGTGTTTTGGAGTGTTCAAAGTGCACATTTCCCTTAAATATTGGAAGATATCCTAACTTTTGAAATCTTTTTTGATCATTATCATTTCCCAACGATTGTGTGGTCAAGGATTCATGCGGATATTTCTCTATCCTTGCTCTCGCATCACCGAGAGTCGGCTTTAGGGGCTGCAAAACTAGGGTGCATGGGTCACTTTGTATAAAGCTCTTTCTTTGCCCATGTGAGCAGATTCAGAGTTTCATCACCGCACCGCACGACGTCGCTAAGTGCCCTCAGACCCTCTTGACTATGAATGCAGGAGCAAGGCACGTACGAGAGTCTCATGGCGTCGGGGCTGGACTTTGCCGCCATGGTAGCCACATACACCACAGCGGAGAAGGAGGAGGAGATGGGCAAGGAGGTGCCGTCGAGCGGCGACGCGGAGACGCCTGCACCGCGCAAGTCGATGGAGGGACGCAAGAGTACGGACAGCAAACCTGGCCAAGGTATAACTGCTATAAGGCGTGTTGACTCGTATCTTTTGCAGGGCTGGTCCATGTTGATACATCGAAATGTAAGTCCATCCAAGCAATGATTTGTATGTTTATGCATAATTTTGGAAACACCATACTCACGGTGATTTGTTTAGGCGGTATGATCACCTGCTAATTTAGGATGACCCGTCAAATCAGCATGGCCGTGTTGGCAAAATCACTAGCCAAGGCAGAATTCATGCACGGCGGGGCTTGACCTAGCTGACGCCCTACCTGTACGGCTACATGACATTACAATCATACACATAGTTGTGGGCAATCCAATCATGGACATTAACCTAGTTGAAGGAGATGTGCCGGAGTTGGTGAGTGTGATTGTGACACTGGTGTGAAAACTCAGGTGAAGGCGTGTTTTGCTCATCAATCGGTTAGCCCATTATGAATTTTGACATGACCTGTCTGTTGTGTGGAGTCAGGAGGTCTGCATGTTCTGTCATGCAGAGCAGAGCAATATGACATTCCAAAACGTGAAGAATTTCTTCTGTTGCCCTTTTTGGGCTCACTGCATGCCCTGTAAGCACATTCAAATATTGTGGCAAGAGCACTTTGGGAATCATACAACCTGAAACCAACTGCTACATACCCTTCTTCTCTCATATGGATTAGGACTACCATGATCTGATTTCTGCTTGCATGGCGCTTGTCTGGGTCCTGTAAAGGTGATATTGGGATCCTTTGAATATCCGCGTGCACGTTGCAGTGAAACGTTGAGCTCTTGCATGTTGTAGAATTCTGCGTCTCATCTAGCCTAAAAGCAAAGCTTGTATGGGCGTTGCAGAAGATGCAAAGCCTGCGGCCGCAAATGACATGGCTGGAAAGGTGCTGAGCATCACAAAACATATCTGCAAGTGCCTACATCTACCATCTTGGAATTGCCTGTATGCGCATGAATTCTGCCCGCTGCTGTGGGGCACAAGGTCTGCCTTAATGATGCACTGATCAGTTAGACTGACACAATCCGCTACATGCTTTGTGAGGACGTTGGCGGACAAGGAAAGGTGCTTCTATCTGGGGAATAATCAACACGTGCAATCAATCCCAGCTACTCTTATGTCCAAGAGTGGGATGAACGCTCACTGATGCTTCGTGCCCCTTTATCCCACACTAGTGTGCGTCTATGGCGGTGATTAAATTGGTTTCAACGTGGCCGTGATGTTTGATCTGGGTTTACGACCACTGTCTGCAGCAAGAGGAGGAGCGTGCCGAAGGCATGGTTGGCTTTTCAGTCTGGGCAGCCTTCATCTCGGCGTCGGGGGGAACAGCCTTTGTGATCTTCTTGGGCCTCTTCTGGGGAATGGAAAACGGGGTCAAGGCGTTCTCGGAAAACTGGCTGGTACGGCTACATCCTGCTTTGTTTATGATTTTGATACTTCGTAATGGCCCTTATCACGCGTTCAAGATAATCCTATTGAAAGCTGGAAGACAAAGTGTAAGCAGATTGAGACTGCATCAAGCACGCACACAGTCGTCTTTTCATGACGTCTTGATTTTTGGGTTGTGAGCTGAAGTCCCTCTTTACCCATTCTGCACCTTGTGTGGCTGCGAAACATTCTCTCTGTGTCAAGCAGGGTGTTTATCAGAACTTCAGCCGTACGACTGGATGATGGAAAATTGGGTAATGCTTTTCTTCGTTTCGATACAAGCAGAATCTCACCTTCTCGTGATGATGGTTACTAAAACAGGGATGGTGGTCCACGGACAAGTTTGACCAGGGGCTGCTGTTTTATCTGGTGAGTGATACACCCCGTATCACCCCCATGCGCTGGCTTATCAATGCACTTGTGTGAATGAGCATGCTTCTATTCTTCAACCTTCAATCGTAGGATATAATCTTTTTTTGACTCCGCAGCACCTTGTACAATGTTCGCAAAGCAAGTGTTGTTTCTACACATCCAGTCCCATCCTTAAAGACGTGAATCTGATTGAGTAATACGCGTTTTTGAAGATTAGTTGAGTACCTCATGCCTATGCACGCAGCAAGTTGCAGTAACCCCCCTTGTAATATGTATGGTGGGTGCTAACTTCAGGGGCTCTGGGCTTGCTTCAGCTTTGGGCAGTCCTTCATCATATATTTCCGATCTGCAATGTGCGCCCAATATGTAGGCCTCGTGAGTGTATCTCGTGTATGGTAGATGCAGTTGTGTGTGTGAAAGTTTCCAGCAGACCCAAGGCCTCGCAACACATGAGTTGTTGCCTTCTTTTCATGGGGTGAGACTCCTTGGACACACCTGCAAGAACCTGCCATGTTTAATCATGCTCTTCGTTTGACGCACATTTTCATGTTTGCTCCTGCATTCCAGCAACTCAGACAGAGGTTGGTTTGACGCGCACCAACATGACACCATGAACATTCTCCGCGCTGCAAGCACTATAGCGGGACTTGTCCGTAAAGCACAAGTAGCCAGTCGGACGCACGCGTGCATGCCCTAGCCACAACCACCCACTCTAGATGCTGTTGTATTCTGCAGATCTGTGGATGCAAGTCATCACAATCTCGGGCATAAAATGAATGCCAGCCTCACTAGCATACCCCCCTCACGTTGAGAATCA
>NHOP01000390.1:0-15633 GCA_018697155.1 Pyramimonas parkeae | reverse complement strand
TAGCATTGCGGATATGTCAATTGATAGTACAGATCCCGACATCGTACATTGTACCAGAAAAGCGTAAGTATTATTGTGCATTGCCATTAGTCGACTAGCTTAGTATAGCGTCGACCTGTGGCGATGCACGTCACTGTTGAACGGCTTAGCCCTCCCGAGCACCCTCGCGATGTAGTCGACCCGCACTGGCGGGTCTGCCAGTTTACTGTTCTTTTACAATTTTGCCATACCCACGACACGACATAAAAGGAGCAAACTCGTTTGTGCACGCATCAAATTGGTTTTGGCGCAAATGTCTATGTCGTAAAAGCATCTAAGATATGGTAAGGTACATGTTGCATTCCTAACCGTGTTCGTTTGAAGCATCTAGGAGATGTAGATCCTGTGCAATAGCACTGCGGATGCGTGAAATGCGGGTTCACGTCTGGACGATGGACCAGATGAAGTGATCTAGTTGGTGTACTATCGAGGTCGGCCAGGGGATAAAGTGACGTCCAGTGCATTCATTGTACGAAACTGAATGCATGCTAAGAGCACAGCCACCCCGCAGCCACTACTGTAGTGTAGTGAACATCGACTAGCACCACCTGGTAAACTCCCAAGCGTTGCGTTCCAGGCAATCGGGGCAATGAGGGCAATCAGGGCAACCGGGGAAAGATCTAGCTCTTTGAGAAACAATTGGCCCATTGCAAAGGGAATTCGAAAACTCAGGCTCAAAAGGAACCTTTAACCGAAATTAAGATATTCTTTTGGCCGATCGTGCCGATGGCTAATGAACATAATATAATATTCGATGCTCACAGATCGTCTCCTTGACAAATCTGATGTTGACGATCTCCACTCGTTTTCTTCCGGTAGCTGCGATGCATCTGCAACACCAACTCAGGAAATCGCTTGTTGATACGGTGATTGCCCGAGTCATGACGCACTCGAACCAAATGCGATGGATTGGGTCCATGTCGGGGCGACGGGTTTTCCCGAGATCAAACCTCTGCATGAACGGGTATTCCCTTGGCCGATGATGCATCAACTGCCATGGTGGTTTGCCAGGTCATCTTCGACTCGCAACCGATTTCCGATCATCCCCAAAACAACCCCCAGAATAAGTATTGCCTATGCCTACGATGAATCAGAGGCTGTGCTGGGTTGAAATGTCACCTTCGACTGGCGTCGTGAGCATACCAAGCTCAACACTCACGACGGCAGGAACCGCCTCGTCCTATTGTTCACGAAATGCCACACAGACTTGGCGGGTCAACTGCGACGAGCGAAATAAGTACACCGATGGCCATTCACCTTGTGCCGCCAGCGTCCACTCATCCAAAGCGCGAATTGCGGGTCATCTTTGATTAGCGAGACTCTACCCCCTTGTCGATCACCATTACATCTGGTGGGTCTTTCGGTTTTGCTGAAAGGTAAATTCGTGTACCATCAACGGTACAGCACATCCTAGCCTGACGGGTCAGGTTCGATTAGCGAGCGATGATGACCTATCGCCTCAACAATCACTTTCATAGATGACGCACTGTCTGGACCGACGATTGATCCAAGACCAATCGCGGTTGGAGGATCATCTATGATTGGCGGGTGATCCCACAAACCGCCTGAGCGACGACCCCCATTAAACATTGTACAAAACAAAAGTTATCTTCGCAGAGCATTCGTGATGTCAGTCACGTGCGGGAGGAAGTACCGTACGTACATTCGAGCTTGGCAGGTCACCTTCGATGAGCGATTGATCACACCAGTCGCCCGCACCATGATATCTGAGTACATATTATGCGGGGAATTTAAAAATTCTCCAGTGGCCTCGAGAATCGCGCCTCGACAGCAACATTTTAGATGATAGAGGTGCGGTGCCGTGGTGAGTACCTTCCAGAATGTACCGGGGGCCTCAACAGACATAACCCCTAGACATACAACGTGCCCCCAGAAACACGCGCCGACATACCCTTGGCACGATCCTTGGCACTCGATCGTGATGATGACCCAGCACAACGACTTAGATTTATCTGCAAAAATGTATCTACATCAAGATATTACGAACGCGCGTGCGATGCTCGCTTCGCTGCGAGGGCCGCTTCTCAGCGCCATCTTGCTTGCGTGCAAAGCTTTTACGCACGAAAAACGTATTGGTGTCGCTGTTCGTGAGCAACAGAACTGGATGTGGCTTGGAGATGGACAGAGCAAGAACAAAATAATCGAGCTGGTGCACTTAATGGCCAAGGTTTGGTGGGATGGGCTCGTAAAATTCGCAGATGGGCAAGGGGGTTGCTTTAAATGTTGCGGTCAAAATTTAACATAGAACAAATTAGTGACAATCAGGGCCAATGATCTTGTCGTCGTCTGACGCGTAACTTTTGTTTGTAATTCGGGCCGGGGAAATCATGTGTGCGCTTGGATGATTTTCTGCCATGTATTTTCATCTGGCTGGAATTTCTGTTTGTTGGCAGGTCGCTCATTTTGCAGTGGGTAAGAAAGGGTTTTTCCCTGGCTAGTGCATTTTTGTTCTCTCATCGAAAGTTTCATGCGCAGCATATTTGCTTATTCCTCTCGTCACGAAGTGCGCATCATCCCCATAAAGAGTGTCGTCAAGAAGAAGTGGGTTTTGAAGCGATCGAAAGTGTTTGTTGTGGACAAGCACTCGGCAAACCCTTAAGCAGCCCACATAATGCGCGTGTAGTTGATAAAAAGATGCAATGACGATTTTTTGATTAATTCATCTGCCTCTTCTGAAATCATGAAACTTCTCAGGAATGAACAAGTGCAATCACTTGCATCCCGGAAAGATCCTTCATGCAACTTTGTCGAATCGTAAGGAATTTGAACTTAAAGACTTGCCGCTCGCAGTCAGTCAACATGGTGCGTCTCGTTGGGCTAAGGTGTTGTACAAACACAACAGATTGAAGCATTGGGATGCTATCTTGTGCTGATTCTCTGCTTTTTGGATCCTGGAGACTTCAATAAAGGATGTACTACTCGGCACTGCCAGTGCACCGGAAATCTAACACTCCTCACCAATGAAATCGAATCTTGTCTTCATTAACAGAAGCATTCGACCTTGTCAAGGCTGAGATGGTTGAAAGTCCAAAAAATGAGAATGAACCATGACGAAATATCAAGCTAGGTTTATGAATCATCATCCAACTACCTGTGTCGGGAAGCCGAGTTGCTAGGGCGACAGCTTCCTACATGGTAAATCCGTGTTTTGACATGAGTAGGGACTGCCTAGGCCGATGATACATATCAAAGCCCATGCTGGCTGGGGGGTCATCTTCGAGGAGCGAGCGATTGCACCAACCACCTAAACAGCTACCATGACAGCTATCATGATTTGAACATGATGTGATTGTATTATCATTATTTTTGATTGTTACTATTTTTGTTTTGAATCCACCTTTGTGCTTCAGCATCCAAATTTGGCCTGGAGGCGTTCTAGAACGAAGGCTCAAGCTTTGCCAGTTCTATACATAGTATCATCCATCCGAAATCAAAACACGATGGTGCCAAACAAGCATTGTCCACATAACACCTCCAGAAATCTGTTTTCTGCTGATTTGCGTTGATTTGCTGTTGGCGACCTTTACCAGGAGAGCGAGGAGGCTGTTAGGGAATTGAAAGCAGTGCTGCCCATCTTGGATGCCACCCTGGACCTGCTGGGACGAGTGGAAAACAAGACAGAGCACCTGAACACAATTGTTAATTGTGTGCCTTCTAGTCTTGGCGACATGAACCTCGAAAGCATGATCGAGTCTCAGCGGATGAGCTGCATTCCTGACGACATCTCAAAGTAAGTCTTTGTTGATATAACTACTAAACCACGTACCCCAATTGCGGCATGTCATGTGCCTGGTTCTGGTACCTGGGATCACGCCTCTCAAGATGTTGAAGTTGTTGTCATTTTCCCCCCACAAGCATGCCTGATATCATTTCATAGATTTCGAAACCGGAGGCCTGTGATGAATCATTGGCCATTTACGTTGGGAAGTATGCTTTGATTTGCGAAGTGGGCTAGCCTATTGCCTAACCAACCCCCAAGATATATGGCTTGTTTACTCGATGCACTAAATGCTTTGAATGCGTGGTTGGGTAGTTCATTGCTTGGATGGTCGATGAAACTAGCAACAAGCTCTTATCGAACTTAACCGCCAGATTTCCGTTCCTTGTTTCCGTTCCTCGTAGATGGCTTCTGGAGCTGTGATGTTTCAAATTTTTATTAGATGGTCGCCAAACCCAACAGGTTTGCGAACTGATGCCTTAGATGACTAGTTGAAAGTGTGTTGTATTCGTATCACAAACTCCAGTCATCCACTTGCAACCCCAGCGCGGCGCCGCGGTGGCAAGTGGCCAGCACCCATCCCGAGAATCCCACTACTCATGGAGTGTTCGCCGACATTTGAAAGGCAGATCATTTTCATTGGCGCAGCAACCACCGTTTCATATCTCCAACAGCCTCATTTCCTTGGATCTTGAGATGTGATGGTCTGACAGCCCATGTCAGGTTCTCTAGTAAGTAGGGCTGGTAGGGCTGGTAGGGCGGCAGTTTATGTCTGAGGAGGTCTTTATCCGTTCTCCAACACAAGATGTTTGCCACAATGGATTTTGTTCTCAAGTGCCGTGCTAGCTGGCAGCTGAACTTCAATTGCAAGCTGATCTCGTCAAGCGCCTAAGCGATCAGAGTGGTATGCGGTGACGCATCATCTTGATGCGAAATCTTGCTCTTGCAGGGTGATGCCTGCAGAGCCAGCAATGGAAACGACAGAAACGGACAGTACCCCCCAATCCCAATTGTCAGACCTAGCCGCTCTTGAGACCAAACAAGGGAGCCCTGGCGCTGAAGTGCATCCATCTACATACGACCCGCACCTTACCTGCGAACAGCCATTCTCTCCAAGCCCCTGCGCAGTGCTACCCACTCCCCTCCCTGCTGCGGAGGTCAGCCAGGATCCAGCTCCCTGCTCGTCAACTCTGGCATGCAACGAAGACGAGCTCCTTAGTGTGCCAGCGCCGGAGGCTGAGTGCGCACACAGCTCGATTCAACCGCTTGACAGGCCAGAGAAAGACCTTGAGCCTGCCAGCGCAGGCAAGTGTGTTGTTTCCGCCCCCCTGAATCATCCACAGGGAACAGCGGTTGTTTTGAAGACGAGGACGGCCGTTATCTACTCTGAGGCGTCTGATTCACCAGGGCGGTTGATGCCAAATCGTTGGCCAAAGTTTCAGTGATGAACACCAGTGATAGAGCGCAGCACTGTTGAAGGTTTGGTCTGGCGCTTCACCTCTTGAAGGTTTTGGCACGGATGTTATTCACTTGGGAAGCGTATTGCTCTGTGACTCGGAATCGCTGAGCAGCGTGTGCAGTTTATTACCATGTTGGATGGCCTAGTTGGTAGGTTGTCGGCTTGTTACGCGGCAAACCCAGAGTTGGGTCGAGCCCCGACATGGGTAGGTATTGCCTTGGCAGATGATTTCAGATAATCAACGGCCATGCTGGCTGGCGGGTTGTCCTTGAGCAGCGAGTATTATTGTCAGCGATATCATGACAATCGCCTAAATAACCACCATGGAAACCGGTGGTTGAACAGTAGGATGACTCGCCAGCCAGCATGGCCATTTATGAATCATTGGCCAATGCAGTTCTTGGGGACATGGCTACCATGTCCTCAGGAAATTTGCTATACGGGTGGTGAGTGTGAGCACATGATTGAAACGAGATCAATTGAATCCTCTTGAGGAAACTGGGTTTGTGGATGACCTAAGTTTGGAACGCCTAAACAATAGCCATGATGGCCACGTGGTGGCTCAAAAGTTGGTTATGGTTACTTTGGTCCGCTGCCAACGTGCATTTGCTGTTGAGAACCAAGACACATTTGTGTCGAGAGTAGCACATGTCATTGAGGTGAGCACGTCTCGTATGTTGAGGCTGTACTAGTAAACTAGGCTTTGCAGAATCTTAAGATTGCCCTTATGTTGCAATGATCCATCCGGTGCCGAATCGTCCACACATGTGGGCCTGGGCGCAAGTACATGCTTCTCTCTGACCAACTAGTATGTCACCATCGATGCAAGTGGCTCAGACACACAGATTGGTTTGCTCCAAGACGGGATTTTCATCACCACAACTTTGCCTTTCACTCGATTTTGCAGATGGGGCCATGGATGTGAGCGGCAACTGGATCGAGGCTCGCAACGTGGCGAGCGCTCAGCCCGACAGAGAGGACCTGGGATTGCAGCTGGTGAGTACAGCCAATGCTGGAGTTGTTTGTTGAACACTTTGGGATTGGTGAGGGATTACGACCAAAGTAATGAATACGATCACTCGGATCCGACTTGAAGATATCGCTTCGAGGTACAAGATGTAGGGAGCGGAGTTTCGTGTTTTTAAAACCACCGCACGGATGTCGGTGGTTCGGGCGAGAAATACTCTTAGCCAGTTGATCCGTGTCGGTACACCCGCCATCCACTGAAGCCGATAATGTATCATTAGCCCAGGCAGACAGCTCCTACTCTGGAGTTCGATCCCAAGTCTGAAGGGTCGGAGTCGGATTCTGTACCAACGGAGCCATCCAGAATCACTTCTTTTGAAAGTCCTGCACTGGCACCACGGCTATGGTATCCCTCGATGTGTATGTGATGCACGCTGGGCGCGTGGCGAGTGAGCATTAAGTTAGTTGGCTTTGGAGTTGAGGATGCATGAATTTGAAAGGTGATTTTGGTCGGGCTGGCGGGTCCATGCATGGTATGCAGTGGCTGTTGTAACATATGTTATGTACACTGAGACATCCTCATAGAAACAGATGAACATTCATCATGATGTTTATCGAATCCTGAGTACGTGCTCAGATCCATTTCATCCGCCAAGGTATGTCTTTGGATACTTTGTTGTGATGAAACAGGTGAATTGTAACGCTTGTGTGCTTGATGAGGCTCCTCTAAAGAGAACACACCAACATTCAAGAGTCAAGAATTTCAGTGATTGATGGTATTTGTCTGCTTCACTTTTATGCAATCTCGTTTCGTAGCCAACTCTTTCACCTGCGATGTTTTCCCTCACGCTGATGTGCGCACATTTTGTATCATGGCGGGCGGACCCGTTGTTAAAATATCATTTTGAACAACGCTTCGGTTGGATGATGTTTGTTGTCTGGAATGTCCTCTTCCAGAGGATGATGTTGTTGCATTCTATCTAGATGTGCACACTTGTGCATATGCTGAGCAATGTTTCATTAGCGCACATATTCGATCGACCATCCAAAGGCAAATACGAAGACTTCAGCTTGGCCTCTTGTGAAGCTATAGCATGGACAATTCACGCATGCAATGGATTTTGCCCAAACCACGGACGTTGCACCCACTTTCTTTTTGATAGCGTGGAATAGTCTTCAACGAAACGAGGGGCGCTCCATGTGAGACCTCAAGTGCGCGCATATATATCATTGGTGCAATATAGCACCTTAGATTCCGTTCCATGTATAATTGCCCGGAACACAAGTTCCGCAGGTAATTTTTCTTCTGAAGTGGTGTGATTCAACGCGTGACTTGGTTGACATGGCTCTCCACTGAGCATGTAGAATTCATCCTATGTTGCATGTGTATGCATGTTTTGATGTATCATAGTGTTCTTTAGTTCTATCTGCGGCTGGCTCACTGTGTTGATTTTGCAGACAGAGGGTGAGGATTCGGACATTTCAGACACGGAGTACAATTCTCCGCGATCTTTCTCTTCGTCTCTGAAACTGTCTCCGTCAAGAACTAACAAATCAGCAGGTCACACACCGAGGTGCGTTTGCCGCCATCACCTTAGCAGCAGCTGGTTTTTCTTCTTGTCACTCATCTCTCAGATCTCAAAACAAGCATTCTTTATTGTCAGGTTGGTGTCAACAATGAACAGTAGGTTGGCTCTTGATGAAGACCAGATAATCACTCCAGCAGGCTCAATTTCAACACTATCCCTGATGGATCAATTGATTATGGATATTGAGTTAAAGATTTTGTTGTGGAATTGAGGATACAAACGCGACTAAACTAGCCATCATTTGTACAGCTGTGAGACTAACAAGTGCATTCACCGACATTTCTTTGCTTGTGCGGTTGATACAATCAAAGCTTGCTTCGGTTTATACCTTGTTGCTTTAAGGGTGTTAATTTCACCCATAGTTTGTACGCTAGGACATCGCTTAGGGTCTGCAATTATGCGTTCAGGCAATTCAACTTGCAAAATGCAAAGCGTCGTTAAAGATGCTGCTGTTGACGATGTTGACAAAATCATGTCTAGGGGTCGCCTAGGATGTACACAAGGGGTCAAATCCAGCCCTCCTAAGCTTCATCATTCCAAATTACTGTGGTTCTCGGCTGCTCAAAACCATTTTTTTGGGTTCGGTGTCGTTGGTGTTCGTGGTTGTTAATTTTCTTATTTTCCGCCTATTCCTCTGCTAGGCACTATACATCATATGCTGGGTATTGCGACAAACTCTCCTTCAATGCCACGCTATTTGCGCTTGACGTGGATCATGAAATATCTCGGTATACTCGTACAATTTTGGAGTTAAGCATGTCGCAAAATCAAAGTGCCTTCTGTCCAATGGCTGGTGGTCATGTCTCATTATGTACCTGGCTCCCAACAGTGTATGCTGCGAACGCCTTCGTGTTTGTTTCATGTGGATGTGCAAGGAACAGCTCACCATTCCGACAGCGATCATGACATATGTCTTCTTGTTGAATGGCTCCACATCACATGGTTTTTTCAAAGCTAATGTGATTGCGGTTGGGGTTTGCAGGTTTGCAAACAGAGGGATACAAGACAGACCCACTGCTGCACTTGGGGAGCCCGATTCTGTTTCACCAGAGATATCAATGCACACATGTTCTGTCCAACCCAGGTATCGTCCCGCTCTGTGTGGCCTCCCCAGAGAATCACAAAGCTGTGGGTATAGGAAGCGTAAGTGAACTAATTGTGAATTTGTATGTTTCCTTAGGGTATCCGGCAAATTAGGGTATTCTATGCGCATCGAACGAGGTGCCCTGCATCCTTTTTGCTCCCGTTTCTGGTTGGTGCAATGTTTTCTCTTATGCCGTCTCTTCGCTTGACAGTATCTTGAGCTTTCGCAAGTGCCAACTACCTGAAGTTACGTGCGACCTATCTCCTACAGGCACAGCAAGACCTCCGAGGACATCGTGGAGGATCAAACTGCTGATTATTTCTTCCCCATGCAATATGATGACGAATATTTCAATCATCCGCAAACAAGTGTCAAGTCGGAACAACACGGCGCTGGGAGCTCAAACTGGTTGACGCAAAATCCACAGCTGCGACTATCGGTGCCAAGGTCCATCGGTGGCGACAGGGCTCCTGGCAGCCCTTTGACAGTGACCCGATCTGAAAACGACCTGCGCACTTTGAACAACCTTATGGAGGAACGTGGACTATTGGGCTCCTCGTACCCTCCGCAAGACGTTCCTCCGACTCGAATGCGAGGCTCTGCCGTTGAGACCGAGGCTGCATCTGCGACGAGAGTAATGCGAAAGAATTTCAAGAAACGAGTCACGTGGGCACCGGGACTGATCACTCCGCAGGGATCTGGAAGTCGGGGTGAGGACGTTGGATCATTTTTTTCTATTCTGAAAAAGCCTGGGCTGAGTCCTTAATTTAAAGATCATGAAACAGTGTGAGGCCGCCGCCAAGCACTGCGAGGCCGCCGCCATGGTTGTTCTCAAGTGTCAGTATGCAAAGACTGTGTTCCATCCAAAAGTTGTTTAATCATCGTACGGACACATACTCGATGCATGCGGAAGGGTGTGAAAAGGGGATTGGTACCAAGAAATGGAAATTCGTTCGTCTGTCATCATTCCACGCCCCACAAGTGAGAAGATACGATTCAAAAAGATGTTTCAAATGTACACTCACAGCACATGGATGTAGTGATGTATTTGACCATCTAACAAAATGATGTATAATTTATTGGTCAAAATACATTCATGGTAATTTGTGGCCGAAACAACACTCGTGTGAATCTGCGTTTCCGTGGGGCGAGGACAATGAGAGCCGCAAATTGCGCTTCTGGTGTCTGTGCGTAGCTGTGTGGATGTAACGTACTTGGTAGCGATGCGCTGCCACCAAGCAGGTCGCATACACACAGCTACATCGGAAGGACTTGTGGGCCGCAAGTGTTTTGGTTTTGGCGAGAGTCAAAATCCCATCATATGTTAAACACCACATGGAAAATGAACATAACGCTAGTCTGATGAATATATGCCCACCACATGGAACCAACAAACTCAATGGTAGCATCGGGGAATGCATGACAATCCCATTTGTCGAAGGACAGAAATGCCTCTCTGCACCAACAATCGGATACCCTGGAGGTATATGATCCTTACCTATTGAATGGAAGCCACGAGAACAGAGGCAAGCAATATGTTCCGCGCCTGCTGATCATAAACCTTAAACACCGGTGTACGCGATTCGATAAACACAGAGAAGAAAGCCCCTGATATTTGTACGCATATTCGTATGAGGCTTGCGCATTCCAGAAAACATGTTTCTCGCTAAGCAACGTATGCACACAACCATTTCATCTTGAAAACGACAAACCCCTCCATGTTCAAGCGAGCATCGGTTCCAGGATTATCGGAATCGCACGTTGGCACGTGACAAAAGGTACCCTGCACAAGGACAGGCACCATGTGCAATCTGATTTTCGGACCCGTTCGAAACAAAATCCGCAGTCTCGTCCTATCGATGAACATTTCGTATTGAGCGCGGCGGACAAACGAACCCTACATACCGGGCGGTAGCGCCCCTACAAGAATTAATGGACAAGTCTGGAGAAGTCTGTGGTCCTCCATTCTGGGGACGGGTAAGGTACGTTGGGTTGTGCCAAAATCGAGTGCTGTGACGTTCGATCCCAGTATGTGCACTAGAGATCGACCGGCAACAGATATGTGTGTTCTGATGCGATGGCATTGTCAGTTCCACAAGTACTACATCTGGCTGCATGACAGCAAACGATCATCATTATTCGGCCAATAAGGCAACACCTTCTAGGAACAGTAAACATTTCCATTCGTACAGCTCATCCGCATGTCCACTCAAAACAACGGCGAAACTATATTTAACGTGCTTTCAATTTCGATCCACATCCGGGACTTGTACAATCGCGTAAATCGATATTTGTAGAACGCTTTTTCCACCAGGCAGTTGCAAAGACTATATCACAATTGGGAACGGATTTAAACACGAATTGCAGTTGAATAGTTTGATGATGTATACCAGTACAATGATTCTTACAGGCCGTATGTTTGTATGCAGCGTAAATGGCCGAGAGATTCATGATTTCACTGGTTGCTACACTATAATCCGGACGCAACACAACAAACATCCAAGCCTGTGGTCGTAACTTAATTATAGACACTGCAAACATAAGAAATTCCTAATGAAAATGATGGATACAAAAAACACAGCAGATAGCATATACAGTCCTTGTATCCTTCAAAGTCCGGACAATAGATTCAATGAGTACTCACTCGAGAAGGACTAGAAATACAATCTGCAATATATATTGCGGACCATGAATATTGCTAGTATGTCCGCTGCATACCGGCATTACCTATGCCAAGGATCAGTGGATTAAAACTACAAGTATCGCTGCTGTTGAAATCGTGGCTCAAAATCATTTTGTGTCAGGTGAAGCTCGATTGACAACAAATGACGAAATAGCGCACTGGTGAATGGCTCGTGTTGTCGAACCGTAACTCTTCTCAACTGAAAATTACAAGCTATTGACAATAAGCTTCAAAATGAGCACTGCGTATAATATCTTGACGCTTGGATGCTCTAGTCATTACATTGATAACGTGTAGAATGCAATGAAACTACTCCAAAAAGCGTGTTGATTATTCGTGAGCATTTGTTGCTTCATGGATCTACTGATCCGATGTTCAATTGCAAGCAGAGTCTGTGTACCTCCTGCAGAAACAAGTTTATACAAGTTATGCTCATGAACCTGAATAGTGCACATGACAGTGTTTCTGCGTTGACAAGAACGATATATCAACGAAACTTGCAGACAGCCATCAGTTCTCGTGCTCCTTCAAGAATGATACATTTCACCCATATTAACAAATTGTTCGATGTTTTTGCAACCATGCAAAAACTGTAACATGATTTTTGATATTTGGCCTCTTGTTTGAGCTGCTGGATAAAAGGAGAATCAAGTGGTGGCACCATCACGGTGGAAGGTTCGTTTGAATATTGAAGACTAGCCATTTCTATATTTTCCATCTGTTGCTCTCAGTGCATCCACAGTCTTCCGCAATGCTCACATGACAATGTCATCACCCGAGCATTGCTGAGTATGCATTCGCACCAGCCTGGGCCATCAAGATTGGGGATTGCTATCTGTTGGTAAGTCACGTTCATCATGCGTCACTTGTGCCAAGAGCCAGCTCCCCTAACCGCAGATCAAACGGGCATGTTGTGTGCTCAAGACTTAGAATGAGTACCGTGCACGAAGATGAAACAGTAGGAGGTCTTTTTGTGCAGATGTCTGCGCTCTTCACGCGGTCCACGCGCCTTGGGGAGCACCTGATACATCGAGACTATATTGCCATAACTGGGCAGCTGCTTCCATGTCCTTGCTCCAACGAGAGGATACACCCACCTTGCTGCAAAATGACGCACAATCAACGTACTCATTGCAAGCTTGTGTAAATTACTCGCCTTGAAGAATCTGAAGACAGAAAGGGTGCACATCTTACCTGTAAATGAAATTCCATCAAGCATCCTGCATCCCTATTAGGTGAGTGGCTTGATGATTGAGGGCGCACCACAGCATTCAACTCTTTCTATCAAACTCTCGAAAACACAAACTTAGTACACTCGACGATGTCGGGTGGCCTTGTTGATAGGGTGACGGCTTAATACTCTCGAAAAACCCGAGTTAGATCCCCGACATGAGTAGGTTTATCAAAAGGCCATGCTGGCTGGCGGGTCAATCTTCGAGTAGCATGTGATCATACTAATCACCTTAACACATTACCTAGCAACGTGTTCAAATGTTTTTGTACTCCAACCAATGGGAACATGAATCTTACGAGAAAGGTGGGGAGCCATATCGAGGTTTGAATCTATCGGTGCACAGGGGAATTTTCGAATCCAGTATATCAGGTTCAAACAAAACTCGCGAGTGTACATGCTTTCATATTGAAGTACACAGACCAGCAGACTTTGCTGATGAGGATAACGGGAAACGTTCTCCTTAGATGATGTAACATGTGCTCAGCCATTAAACACAAGATTTAAAGTTTATCCAGTGCGCCGACATAACACAGCGCATGCCTCAGTTGACACAGCTCCTTCCCTGTGGTTGAAAGTCATGTGCCTATATATTGCTCGAGTTGGTGGAAGCACGAGCAGGATGGAGTACAGCGCAGAAAGGCAATCAGCTGGCGGAATATTCATGTATGTACGAGCCGGGGAATCCAATGAAACTACTGATTCCAGTTGAGATATGCGTTCATCGAAGAAGAAGTAGTTCGTTTACAATCCAATATGCTGGAGCAGACGTGATTGGGAACAACTGTGAACAAATCCTCAGAGGTGCATCAATATGCGGAGCTTCTGCGTCGGCATCCGACTGCATAACAAACAAGGAAGGTTGCACAACAAAGCGCACTACGGTGTTTGGATTGCAAGGTTTGCCACGAAAACATCGAAACTTTGGCATGGAAAAATCGTCGCTGGAACGTACGACCTAACGAACAGGAATCACATCTTGCAAAAGAAATAAACACTCGGATCCAAAAACATGGTAAATGTTACACTTTTGTGGAGCATTACAAACATACATCGCTTTTGACGGAAGATATGTGATATATCATCCTGTTGTCTCTGCCTGATTTTGTTGGTGCATGCCCACAGGCAACAACACACTTGTGCCAAGGTGTGTCGCGAATTTGAAGGGACAAATGAACATGAAAAAAGAAAGCGACACCAGCTTGTCTGCACGCTAAAATGACAACTTCCAATGGACTAACTGATAGCCTTCGAGCATATCTTGTGCGCACAAAATAAAGTTTGTCGATTGGCAACATGGAAGATAGCGATGGTAGGTGTGCTGATCGATTGCAATAGATGGACGATGATTGAGCCACACCGCACTGTTTGCGGTGAATTTCACTTTCATACATAATGGGATGTGACCCCTACCAGCTGGGCAGGGACGCACGCCTGCTAACTACAAATTTGTATTCCAAGCCTTTCAATACCACTCAAAGGAGCACTGCACCAAGCCTACCATAGATCTACAGAAATATATTGAAAATCCTGCAACATGCACCCTACAGGATCAACAGCAAAGTCACCGCAGGATGTCATGCACACCGGAATAACGACCTGGCTGACGTGCGTGTGCAACGTATCGAAGTATTCACACAATACCGAGTATGGGGTCATGTTTGTAGAATCAATTTCTGAGTTGATGAATTGATTGTGTTATCGAGAGCATCACTTTTAATAGATGACGGGTGAACTGCGCTACCTGCGAATCTGAAACCGTACCAGCAACTGCATATACAAGTGAAACTTTTGAATTGAAATATTCAGTCTATCTTCCATGCAACCCCCAAGGCCAAATAAGCAAATGTATCAATGATGAAACGAGATGTGAATGATTGTTCATGAACATGGCGTTTACAACATTGTGTGTGAATCACCTCTCATCGAAGTACTCCGAGTGCAAGGCTGCAACCTCTTTTGAGGTTGCCAGGTAAATTCCGGTGGAAGCGCCATCAGCTGGGGTCTGGGAAGGAGAAATCACAAACAAGCAACGATACAGGCTGACAGATGTTATTGAGGTGCCAACACAGCCACCCACATACATAAGCTAAACCTAAACGCATTGCATGAAATCTGCCGGTTGAAGCGAACTGAAACACTATGTCTGACAAAATGAAGAGAACAACAAAACACAATCAAGAGACAATAGAAAACAACAACAACTGCACAATGACACACGCACCAACCATCTCAATGGTGCACACCTTGAGGCCGAAAACGTGCGTTGAAACCCATAGAGATCTGTCTCTGTTGCTAACCATGTCGTTCATCACGGCTTCCGGCACAACGTACCTGCAGCAATAACAATAATGATAACAATAATTAAAATAATAATAGTGAACCCTCCACGTATGGATGGTTGATTCGAGGACTAGGGGGGGGCTATCCACCTATCCTCAACCACCTGCAGCACGGTAGGCACAATTCCGTATCCATCGCAAAGTAAGCCAGCCTCCATCAGCACAGTGCAGCGGTCAGCTTGCATTGTAATTGAACACGCTGAAAGAGTTGCAGTACTCTACGAACGCAACCACAAGGTTCGCAAAATCTGGCGAGCTTCGCTACAAAAATACGCAAAACAATGTCTGCTAATCAAATCTCCACCTGTGCAGAGAAAGGTAGAAGGTGCATGTGTCGTTGCTTATATCACCTTCTGCACAGTTTCCACCGTGCCCATGAATCTATCCATGACTGTCGTTTGGTATCCGCTTGACCCCACAAAAAAAACACAGAGTCGCAATGATAGGTGCCATACTTCACGATTTCCAAGAAGATTGATAGGTGCATACCAAGCATCTCTC
>NHOP01000389.1:0-15652 GCA_018697155.1 Pyramimonas parkeae | reverse complement strand
ATACATACACATACATATATATGTGGATGTACATGCATATATATATATGTATATATATATATATATACCTTATGACCCTTACCACAAGGGCGGGGAGCCATGTCAACTGAATCGCGCGCTAATTTCTATCGTTGCACAAGGTTACCTATATATATATTCGAAACCGGACCTAGAGTGATCAATTTGCCACATAAGCATGTGAGCAAGAAAGTTTCTCAGGTGTGCATGACAGTATCCCTTTGGAGGAACCGATTTTGATACTGCAGTGTGCATCTTGCAGGATCTCTATTATGCATCCGTAGATCTGGGTTAGGCTTGGCGCACTGTTCCTTAGAGCGATATTGCCAGTATATGGAACTTTACTGTTTGATTGACTGATGTGGCTTGCCGCCCTGTTGATAGGGGTCGTATCCCAAAATATGTACACAAAAATATCAGAAGAGTAATCGAATTGACTTAAGGAAGATCGAAGTTGATACACTGATTTCCGCTACGAGATATGCTACGGGATATCTTGGAATGATGGAAGTTATTCTATTCAAGCTATCAGGCACAGAACAAAGAAGAAACGCCTGAACATACCAACTTTTCGCTACAGTTCTTGTTCATGTGTTCCTACATAGCCTTCAACGGAGAGGCTTAGTGTACTTTCAAGGGGGTGCACCAGCCTCTTGAAATCAATTGCAAACTTCCGATATCAACCAATCAAAGACCCAAGCAAGACAAGAGACGCTCACTTCCGGTGCGGTCAACCTGAGGGATTCGTCAAGTATGAAACTGACTAGTACGTGAACAGCAGTTGACTGCACTCAGGTGTGCCCAAAGGTCAACAGCACTGGTATCATCATCCACGAGTGATCATGCCTGCAACTTGACTTCCTCTGTAGAACCAAAAAAATCCGTATCGTGATACTTCAACCTGATCTTTGGATGAAAGTTCGTATGCATGATAATATGTATCAAGTTAGTTTGGACATGGTGTAAAACTATCGCCAATGTCAAGCACATGCTCGTAAAATGTCCTTCGAAATCGAAGATGCATTTTACCATTTCCTAAGCGTAAAATCGAATGCAAGAGTGGGTATCAAGCGTGGGTATACGCATCGGTTTACGCATACGGTATTTAGCATCAAGAGTGGGTATACGTCTCAAGAAGTTTTGCGCACGTCGGCACATCTTCCAGTTGAACCATCCCTCAACGCCAGAAAACACAGCCGTCCGATTGACATACAGTCTTCTGTACACAAGCTAAAAGACAACACGCGGTGTTCAACGTAATCTTTCAAGTGTTGATCGTTTCACAGACCCGGTTCAAATACACCCGAGAGAGAACGACGTGTCCCTCACGTGTTTTCCTGAGGAGGGCAACATCACCGAAGTAGAAACGCCAGGATATGCAAACAGCAGAGAAATCTCGTTGTGTCGATACTGACGTCATAGAGATGAATGCAGAAAACAGACAAGCGTTCGCAATAGTCGACTCTACGCAGCAGTTCATAGTTTGAAATATTCGGTTTCACGTTCGAAATCACGTCATTGACGAGGAGAAATAATACGATAAGCAACAATTCTTGGAACTTGCGAACGAACTTGTACATTGGATGCGGATTTACCGTAGATGCAGCTAGAGCCAACGCTGTGGGTTCAGGTTCTGCAGCACGCGTTCGCGCCACGGCCGATCCTTCCTTGTGTTGCCATATCGTATGCGAGAATATGGGCACATAAACTGTATGAAGTCGGAATGCTTTGCTAGCATGATTGTCCCGTCCGGATATTCAGGAGCAGATGAAGCCGATTACACGATTCCCTTCTACGCACCGTCGATTCGAGTTTCGGTTTCAGATGTCCTGGTTTCACGTTGTGGCAAGTTGGTTCTGTCTCGACATTTTGTACTCAATGTTTTGAACTGACATTGACCAGGATCGAATGGAATATCTACTCGGATCGATTTTGAATTTCCAGTGCGTCGACCAAGCCCACGCAGTTCGAAAGGGCGGGGTTGACTGGGTAGCAAACCGGAAGCAAGGGGTGAGAAAAATCTGCATTGAATTCCATGTGCACATGGGTCTCAGGTTTTCGATCGACGAAGCTACACGCACTATGCAATGGCTAAGTGTCGAAAATTCATTGGAGTAAATTACATGAGCGACTGCTGGACAAAGGATGGTTATGTCCTCGATCGGTATTGAGGGTTCTTGTGCCCGGATTCGAATGCCGAACACTGACGATTAGGAAAGGGTATTCTACCATTTGAATTTGAATCAATGATTTATACGTCTATCTGTTAGGCATACGGGAACGAGTACAAATCGGAAAACTAACGATTAAGCGAGAACAAGTGTGCACCACAACCGGCTACTACTGCGCCTGCACACGCACCTGGTGCATTCCGGGGAGCATTACGTCCCACGGATCCTTCGTTGGACACCATTATCTTAGGCTACGTAATTTTGGAGTAGTGAACGGAAATCTGTGTGATAAACACGCCATACGTTGCCACTCCTTGGAATCACACCGTTCAAACCTGTCCTGGCAAACCTGGCACTGTTGCTGGGTGAATCCAGGGTGTGATATATCAATGTGTCAAGCCACAGCGTTTGCAAACGTATATATGTCACGAAAATGTTTTTTCTGTCAACTCGTTTGAATTTTTCACGGCGTGAACCTCTTCTCGGTTTTCTAGATTCGTAGCTTCAATCAAGGGTTTCCAAAACGGTGTGCGGCTTAGACTGAAGCTCTTCCGATAGGGCAGTGCGTTGGGCGCAAAACAGAAATTTTAATGAAAAGCTTCTGGAATGCCAACCTACGATTCTGAGTCTGCTGTGATGGATCCACGGTCCCAGGCTCCTCCTGCATCCAACCCGGGTTTCCTAACGTCTTTGTCGGTGAAAGACCGCCCGCAACAGCAGCACTTGGAAGTGCAGGTTGTCGCACGTGAGGGGGGAAGTCGCGGGTATGAGGAATCGGTGAATTTGAAGGATGGAATATATGTTACGGGCTTCTGGTCAGCACGCACGGCAGGATATCCCTTGGCTGCGATGCACGTGGTCGCGCCCTCTGGGCCCGGTTGGTTCATTCATTTCCCTCCCTCACGTGAGGTAAACCCCATCAAGGATCCCCATCTACGAAGGTCCCATTCAACATCCCACTTGGAACCCATACATCAACGGCACAAAATGAAATCTTTGACCAGGGGAAAAGTTTTATTCCTCGCGTTCTGTCATCCCGCTGTCTGCAATCTAACTGGCCGACGCTGGTGTAGATGGAAAAGAGTGGTGTGAGGGAGATCGCGACCGTGTCTTCGCATGATAGATCTCGTCATAGGAGCTGGGAGCAGCTCAATATTTCACGGAAACAAAATCAGCATGCATGCCTTGAACAGATAAAGCGGGTCGCCGTCTACGACGCAACCGGGCCACAAATGTATCGGCCATTTTGCTCTGTGCTCGCCGCTGTAGGTCCAGGATCGCGACCACTCGTGGAAAGTCGTATTCTAAGCATTGGAAGGATGGAACTTTACAGGAACTCTATCGATTGATGTTACCAGAATTCCATTTCTTTAGCCTCGTGAAGTTTGCAGTTTTTGATGTTCTTCGGGTAAAATGTCGTCGATATTTGGTGCGTGGGAATCGCTGAAATGGTTTTCCATGTAGCGGTATTTACACGTTGTGGGTTGTCAAATTGCTGATGCTGCCTCGGAGGTGATGATACCCTTCTCGGCTGCCCTCACTCGCGTGGGAGCCGACGGCGAAACCCGGTAGCGCGTCATTATGATGTTTAATTAGTATAGTATCTGGGTTTATCCATGAGACCGTTTCTTTGATGTTTCCTTCACCAACCTCAGCAGCTGTAGGATTTCGAACACGTGGTTCTGGGACCACCATTCGAAAACCGCGTGATGCTGGACTTGTTTCCAGGTTTAATAACATTCCGAGTCGGAGTAGATTTTGTTGAATTCCCAAAAACACCCAGTTGGCACATCTGAGATCGATGCCATCTTTTGTTGAGCCGCATCCACGATTACAGTGTTGCACCAATTATTAGGTATCAAGGCCGCCCTGATGACTGAACTAATCCTATTTGTCAAGTTCCGCCCACTCCCTCGTGCAACTTGGATGTAAGGATCTTGGGCAAGTGTACGCCACCTCCTCTTCGGTGGTGTGAGTGGAGGAACAAAGAACGAGTGATTTTTCTGCAAACGTCCTGAAATGCTAACGGTTTTTATGCACCGTAAGTGCCTCGGGGACGAGAAGATTTCTTTTGAAGCTTTGTGCTTTCAAAAGGCCAACCATGGGTATCACATGTCCGGCTTCCTTCCTTCGTACACCGTCTACGAGCTTGGTCATCGTTGCTCGATAGCGCAAAGATCCTTCGCTAGATGATTAATCATGCGAGCATGACATGGCAAGCAGGACCATGCGCTCGAAGCCATCGGAGATCCAGTACGTATATTGCGCGTTCCTCGTTTCTGCGACACGCCGCCTAGTTTTGGAAAATGCGATTTTCGCTGTTGAGCATCGAGTATATCCGAAATGCTCAGACGAAGCAAGCCTCAAGCATGCTTGTAGTAGGCTTCTGCTATCTCTATTTTGTGTATGCATTACCCTACTACACTGAATCATCAGTCAACAGATCCAGGCAAGAGATTTGCATGTATTGCTGTTCTCAAACTGCCATTTTGATTCGTTGATGTGATGAGCTTGCGCCTGACATGATATGGGACTGTTCTCCCACAGCCATATCACCTTCCGTTAAGATGCAGTTGATATGCAATGTTACGTCAACACGTAGTGAAAAAGGAACTCATTGTTGAACCTGTGCAAGTATGTATGTGGAGAGTGTCAATAAGCAAACGACCATGCAGTGGTGCGTAGATGATGACGGCTGAATTCAGCGAACATTACATCACCCAGGAATTAATCTTTGGGTAAGGAAAAACAACGAAAGCGAATGTAAACAAACTGAGATTGCAAGCATCTATCGGTATGGGACCGCTGCATGATGCTCATGCTCGAATCCATTGGAATGCCTTGTTTGGAAAGACAGATTATGCTGCAATGAAGATATGTGATTTGTTTACGACTGAGGCTGTATCGAAGGTTCTAGGAGTGTTGACGCGAAAGCAAGAGCTATCATGTCCTGCAGTTGTTTCATGGATTTGTGTCGCTTGTGTGTTGCCTTTCATCACAGCTAGTGATTTACGCTTGGGAGACAGTCGGTGTATAGAGTTTTGTGTGTTGTATTCGGTCTGGTAAGCCAAACATTGGTCACCTCAGAAAGAGTCATCATGCTGTGCATATCCAGAGGGTGGTTGATGTGATCTTGGATGCATGTCCAATATCCAAAGCACACGTTGACATCAACTGTTCATAGCGACCATATTTGGTGGGGACAGAACCATGTGTCTGTAGCCACCTTTTGTGGATGTATAGCGGATCAATACTCATGCATATAGTTCCTCTCCCTTCCTGGAAGCCAGTGGAGTAGGTTTTGTCGTCAGATTTCACCGGCGCCAAGCAGCACCATGTAACAGGGGCATGTTCCTTTTGAAGAAAGACACATACACGCACATCAAACAATGCAGCCCTGGTATCTTCGTGATGATATTGTGCATGACATCAGATGCTCTCTCGCTGCTGGTTGCGACACACATCCGCAATGCCAGGCAATGATGATAAGCCTCAAGAAATTGGAGCCTAGTGGATGATTTTATTTGCCCCTGTGCGCTTCCTTCCAGATACCTGGACAAGTCATGCGGCCCCAGTTCCTATCGTCCATATCTGCATCCGCGTCTTGTTGGAAACTTACTCCTACCAAATGTCTGGACATCCACACTCTGGAACAAGAATTTACGCGTAAGCACACTGCTCGCTGTGCGAACCAGCCAGTCTTGTCGAACCTCCGTATTTGCGCAGATGTGGCAGCGTTTTCAACGCGGGCTTGCCTAGTCCATGCCTGCGAAAAGCCAGGGATCATGAGTCCACCCTGAGTTGTCTCGGGTCTGCATTCTTGATCAAAGTAACCTTCTGGTATGGCGCTCCGGGATGGAATGTGCGTGCGAGTGCCTTGTGATGAAGAGGGACACTGCCGTGGGGTCGGACCCGACAACAAACTGAGCCACTCTCTTATGTGAACGCGTGGTACAGGGCCTTCAGCGCGATGTAGTTGCACCGTCACTTGATTGTCGCAAGTGAACCGACACAGCAGGCACATCTGTCACCTTGCGAGTTGTTGCAATGCTGGAGGTTTTTCTCCTCGTTGGTTGTTGGAGACTGAACTGCGGCTCATCTAGCCCGTGTGCTGAGCTTGTACCGTCCGTCAGCTGTCGCTCGATTCTGCCCGTGATCGTGTACCAGCGTTGCGTATACAGTATACTGACAGGAACTTTCAGAGCCTATCTTCGTGGTTGCCCCAATCTGGGGCTAATTGATCGATCTGCCGTCTGTGGCTAGTTGATTGTCTCTAGTCCCTCTGCTCTGTACCCGGGCCATAAGGAAGAGTCTGCAATGTTCGCAATACTTGGATTGCATTGACTGGCGCGTATACAGGCGCAGGCCTGCCCAATCGTACACAACGCGAAGCCTCATATAGTCCTACGTCTTAGACATTGATGTTCTGCAACAAGTCCTATGAGAGATCATGGTAGTTCCCTTGGGCTCCGCGCTTGATGTTAAGACGCTCCTCTGGCACAACATATCGAGGTTGTGGATCATCCGCAGGCGTTCTGGATTTCAGCGCTAAGCAACGTCGGAGTACCTTTCCAGCATTTTTCCCCTAACCACCTTAACACAGATGAAGATATGCTCCACTGGGTGGAACATATCTTCTTCTGTGTTTTTCCATCACGCGGCAGCTGGTTCAGTTGACAGGGGACTGGACTGGAACTCCTGAGGTGCTGCTGTTGAGGCTGGCATGGCAGAAATCTGGTGTCACGTCTACATGAGCATCTGTGCTTGTGTGCAAGTGCGCGTCCTGCACTCAGTATTCTACTCAGTGTGACAGCCTCGTTCACCGGCAGTGTGCTCAAGTTTGGGAAAATCTAAATCCCCAAAGAGATGAGGTTCTTTTCTGGATAGGACTAAATTTGACTTGGTGACAAGATCGCCAGCTATTTCGAGCAGCAGTTGTCAACTTTGGATTGATAAGCCGTCTCGACCCATCAACCGATCAGCCTGAAATATTTTGTCGCGTTGGCAACGTGTTGCCTTGTAGAAGTAATTGCCGGGGCAGCGGGCATACACCTGGCTCCTTGCGGAATTCCGAGTGCGCAAATAACAGGTCAGCCTGGGGGTTGCTGTTGTGCAGCTCTCGGACCAATGGGCTTGCTTGAATGACTTGCACACCGAGTGCCTCACCAGCGGCCGCTCCATGGTAGTGCCACTGGACAATCAGCCGCTGGAGCTACACCTGGTGAGTTGTAGCAGGCTGCTGTTTAGGCAATGCGTCGCGAGAATAAGTGTGTCACTTGAGGCTGGGAAGGAGCCAGCTTCAAACCAACAGAGGTGGGGGAGGGGTAGCCGCGATAGCGGCGCCCCTTCGCGGTGCGCAGATCTACGGCTATGCGGGTTCAATACAAATTTGGCAAAGCAAATATGTTCGCATATGACCAGTTTCACTGTGACCCCAGACTCACATACTTATCGCACCACACTCTGTTTGTGAACTGTGAACTGTGCATTGCTGAAACCTTGACTCTCGAGTTTATCCGCCTTATATCGCCCAGGTTGGCCACACAGACGTTCAGACAGGAGGACGATTGCCGTGCGCTGCCCTATGTGCTTTGATGTGGTCTGTTCGGAATATCAGCACGCAACTTTGAGCCTCCTCGTGCTCTACATCGGCTGTTGACTATTGTATTGTTGCCTAATTCCCTAGTTGCCGGATGCCAATGTGCGGTTTTGCATTTGGGGAACCAATGTGCTCATCTGTACTAGCGAGTGTATGTGCACCATTGTGCGTGTTTGCTCCTGCGTCTTTGTGGCGGCCGTCCACACAGCGAACATAAACAAGATATAGACATGCAGGAATAGTGCTCCCCCCATCCGCAGTGAACACTCGTGCTACAGCTCGCATCTGCAGCGTGAGCGCGCCTTCTCATTGGTGGTTGTGGTGACAGGTGGCAGTGAAAGATGGTCCATCAGCGGGTCCGGAGATGCGTGTGGGGCGCACGCTCCTTTGTTGCTTTTGGTGTTTCCTCTGCGCTCAAGGATCCGCCATTCTCTACCGCCCCTTCCTGGTTAGCCGACTGCCCCATCTGTGTTCAACCATATTATGGAATCAGCGGCAACGATAAGCCTCCTTGGTTGTGCGTCGCTTGGTGGTTAGGTTGTCTCTCCTCTGGGAACCACATTCCAACAAGGAGATCGAATGAATGACGATTTTGATAGACATTTCCGAAAGTTTGGAATTAATTTTGTTAGTGCCTTCACTCTCACCTACCCTTGCATGGATAAACATACATGCTAGTCCGAATCCATGTTTGGAGACTCCATTTTCAACACCGCCGCTGGGAAAAGCTTTGTCATCACAGTTCACCCTTTCGGGCACGCACTTTGGGGCTGCGCGGCTACCCCGAGGGGCGCGCTTTTGCCTAGTTCCGTTGAGGGCCGGAAGGTTGTCTGGGTGCCTGCATCAGGAGTCAGAGCGCGTGTCGGTAGTGCTGGACTTGGACGAAACCTTAGTGCAGGCGCTGACCCTGTCCGGCTTCGCGGAGCGGTTGGAGACCGTGAAGAAGGACATCCACAAAGAGCTGGACCCCCACAAGTGCGCATCAGTGCAGACACGTAGCGTTGTCCCCGATCCCTGGCTGGGGCAGGTCTATGGGAATACCGACGGCGTTTGTAGCATGGTTCCCAGTCTCTGTGAGGCCTCGGCTTTCAGATGAAGGAGCAGCATGGGCTTACGCTGTACCAAGCACTCGGTTTGATTCAGAACTTGCCAATTGCGTGTGGTTTGTAATGGTGTTTGAATATTGAGCACGAAGAGACCAAGCATGTAGGCCCCATTGTGCGCACAATCATCGATTTAACGCCTGCAGGCAGATGAGAGTCCCCGTTCATTGTGTAGCAAATATGGTTCCAGCATGCGTCGGATGTATATGTCTACTTGTGCACATCTTTGTCTGTCTCTTGCTAATTCCCTCCTCTATTCAGCATTCCCGGAGTCGCAAGGTTACCCCCCACAACTCCAGAGAGCTGTTCATTCTGACTTCGCTCCTTCCCCCACCCTTGAAGTTAAGCAAGACATCCAGCGCCTCAGCGTTGAATGTGGAGTTGTCCTTTGTTTTTTCTCCTTGTTGTGGTTTCTGTCGCACCAGACCCCATCCTGATGAGTCTCGTTCGCTGCTCCCAATGTAGTTGATTTTGTGCTCCCGGAAATCGATGGGTGCTGCATAGGTTGCTAGTGTAACCTGCGACTATGTCGTGGTAGGTTAATGTTGCGTGGCTGCACACATTGAAGTTGAAGCTTTGTGTCATAGACAGGAAAACCGCAATTGGCCTGCGATGAATTCACTCCCAGGGTCTTGTAGTCACTGGCGATGGGCAGGGTAAGCCAACCGACGTGCACGCTGGATGTACCCGCCAGTACTGTAGCCACTTTTTTGTTTTAAATCGCTTTGTGGCTCAAAAATTTTGACGCGCGGGCCAAAAGAATCCTGTATAACATCCAAGGTGACAGGTTGGTTTTGAATAGTGAATGACGATGCCGAATGCTGAGTCGTCCATCATGATGTCCGGGAGGTTAAATAGTCTGTTTTGCTTGCATGGTACAAAACGCACGCGCCGAGTTGCGAGGACGACGTCGCAGGTGTGGATATCGGCGCGATAATGTATCACAAGTAAAACATTTCACCGGGATGTCGATTTATGATCCGGTCCAAGATCCGATCTGAACGGGCAGGATATAGGATTGTTTGGGCAATCCCTGCAAGGAGCTAACTCTTTTGTTAGGTTGGGCTCCAGGCGGGCTCTGGTGGAGGAGGACCGGCAGCGGCTGGAGGCAGACTACGAGATGCTTCGCGAGTTCTCGGAGTACAACACAGTGAGCTCGGGCGGGCGGACGTGGCGCCACCAGCAAGAGACGCGCCGCGGCGGCGCGAGCGTGCCTGTGATCAGGCTGCCCCCCTCCGCCGCCTGGCCCAGCGCTAAGCCCAGCCACCAGCTCCCTCCCGGATGGGGCGGACCAAAGATTTTTACGCGTGTGCACCCGGAGTCTCCCCACACCTCTATGCTGGTGAGTAGGGCTGGAGCGCAAGCTACCGCCGTGATAAATTGAGCGATGAATTGGCCTACAAGGCCTAGGGGGTAGAAGTCATAGCGGTGATTTCCACGGGTGCAAATTAGCGCACCAGCGGGAGGTGTGCTGGCAGCCAGAATGGGCCATGAAACCGTACCGTGAGTGTTCACCGGTGTTGGGGGTGTTCGATCCAACGCGTGTCCCTCCGCATTCGAATTTGCAGCCAATATGTGCGTTGGCCAAAACATTATCGCACCATCGCATTGTGATGGACGGCTGGCCATGCGCACCGAGAAGGAACGGGATTCGTTGACACCGCTCGATAGGGATCGACTATAGGTGTATGAAGACAGTATTTCACTTCAGCGTAAAGGTCCAGGGAGGAATCGGCGTGCGCGTACCTCAAATGCATATTGTGCTAATTGCGCGTCTCTATAGGGACAGGAAGCCACAGTGACGCAATCGAATTTCAGGCTTTTTTCATCTGGCAAAAACAGAAACTTTACTACACTTACTTGAATGTAACTCGAATCCGGTGGAAAGCAACCAACCGTTGCCCAAAGTCCCTCGGAAGCCTTTTTGTTGCACTGGCTCGTGTATCCGCAACAAAGGTGTAAGTACGGGTTGCTCTTCACACGTCCGTGTATTTTTAGTGACTTTGGTTGAGGACTTGCCTTGGTGTTGGGGTGATGATTCGTCGTCGGCGCACGCGATCAAGGTGGTCGCATGGCATGCGCAACAATGTCCCTAAAGGATCTTGGATGGTAGAGTTTGCTGGGCGCATCTGTCAGGATCAATGATTTGCATGTTTACTTATGTCGTGGGCGTCGTGGGCTTGGTGCATTTTCTGTGGACAGATGTTCTGAGGTTGTGAAAACAAGATGTTTGTGTTTCCATGGCTTACCGCGCATCCGGTAGGGGTCCTATTCAAGTTTCACCGCGAACAAAATTCGATAGTGCGCGGTCGGGGAAGAATGAAGAATGACTTGGGTAGGGAGCTACTGATGCTTGCTCCCAGATCCACATCAACTCGGGCTGGGAAACGCTGCGCGCACAGCTGGCGCAGAAGCACCCAGCAAGGGCGGGATCACGCTACGAGATTTCTGTATGCACACTCAGGTAGGGGGGGCATGCGCCAGCTGGATGTGTGTCTGTGGCTCCCAGTGCACCGATGTTTGCAGTCGTCTTGCAATGTTGTGGAAGGCATAGTTTGGCATGGCTTCCTGCTTGCGAGAAAGGTTTCATCCCCGAGTGTGTGTAGGGACATGAACCAATATGTATGCATGAAATAGGTTGGACCTATTCTACTTTCAATGGAACTCTTCACCTTCCGCACCCTCAATGAAGAAGGCGAGCGGGCCAGCCACTCAATTGGTTGGTTGAGGTTTGTGGTATGTTTCAATGAAGTAATGTGTGTGTCACTTCAAGAACTGCCCTCTGGTGTGTCTCAACTCGACAATGTACCATGCACGGCAGCGGTCGTGCCTCCGGGCATCCCAGGGCGATGGTGATGCATAGAACCCCGAGTTGATCTCTGCATCCTGGGTACCTCGCAGATTTCAGTTTTCAACCCCTATTACTGTGAGTTTTTTTCCTTCTTGGTTTATTCCAGGAAGCATTTCTATCTGCCCCACTGCTTGGTGGGGTGCAGGACCGGACCGGCCCTGACTTGAAAGGAGAGTCTGCCATCAAATCACCAAAACCAGTCCTCTACCATGCTGGGCGTTTTCGGCCGCCAAATATGGCTTTGCTTCTTGTGTTACTGGTTCTGGGGATACCAGGAATCCATTCCTGACACCGCTCCGGCCTCTCCGCCGATTTTCAACGAGTGTGAATCTTTTCCCCATATTTTTGTTTCTTCATTTCTTCCATTTTCGAATTGCGGTCGTAGAATGTCTTGGTGTTGGTGAAAATGTTCCCCTCCTCACCAACTCCTATGGTACCGACATCTTGAGTTGAATTGTGTCTGAACCGCTGCGGGTGTGCGTGCGGTGCTTGCGGCGGGGACCCTTGGTTATCGCCTGTGCAGCGAAAACTCGTATGCGCTGGAGGTGATGAGTTTGTTGGACCCAGACGGCGTGCTCATCCGCCCCGCGGATCTGGAGCGGCGCGTGGTGTGCGTGCCCAGCACGAAGCAGAAGACACTTGACTCCATGCTGCAAGCCAAGCTGCCCAAGCACCTGACCGTGGTGGTGGACGACCGACCACTTGTGTGGCAGGTGAGCAAGTTGCGCTCCCAGGCGCTCCAGGCTATGCGCGTCTTCTTGCCAAATTGGGGCTCGATTCCTGCCCGGCCTTGGTGATGGTGTGTTTAGAGTGGCGAGTTTGCGCTTTTCCGTAGCCTGTTTTTGGGCCCAGTTTCTGTCGTTGACGCGGTCAGGAGGTGCAATTAGTACTGAATGTGCTCATGCAATGCGTCGCTGCGGGTAGAGCCATCCGCAAGCATTGTGCCAAGCATCTCTGCACACGCGGGCTGAAAGTGTGTCTCCTTCATGAGCCCCAACGGTGGGAGTGTGTGTTGAACCGCTAGGAGCGCGACACATACTGGCAGTAGTCATTGATGCGCAAATCCTTGAGGCTTAACTGGGGTATTCGCCTTGTAGCCTATCGTCAGAAAATTTGTTGGATGACCTGGTGTCGGGGGAGCTTGCAGTGCGACTCCGGACAGCATGTGGGCACTTACTCCAGATTTCTGAGCACCTGCATTAGGAAGGATCCTTTTCAAATCCACGGCGTGACACTTGCTCTGGTGGGGGCTTGCGGGTGTTGGACACGTAGGATGAAGATCGCGCGCACGTGCTGCCTGTGATGGCGTTCCATCCGTACCGCCGCATGTTTTCCCGGAAAACCGAACCTGGCGCCGTAGACAACCTCGAAATGGTGGCAGAGGTGCTTAAGAAGTCTCACACCAAGTTCTACCACTCCCTCCGCAAAGTGTTTGAACCGTTTGTGAGCAAGGTGGGATACTTCTCCGGCGGGCTCCGCTCTTGCGTTGGTGTGTGATGTCGCTGATAGCCGGTGATCCCTTAGTTGCATTTTTTTTTTCGTATTTTGGTGGGTGTGTGCCGTTTGCATTGTTTTGAACTGCTTCTCATGTGCGGCATTGTGGTGGTGCGAAATTTTGATGCATGCTGGTGCGTCTTGGCGACGTCTCAGCCTGTCGTTTAATTCTCAACAGTGCCACACCATGTCGTGCCCCGCGACCTCATACTGCGCCTTTTTTTTATGGTGGTTGTCCAGTTGAGGTTAGATTTAACGCAGCAAAGAGTATACCATGTCGCTCGTTTTTTCGGTATCCATCCTCGTGCTGTCTGTGTTCTGTCTTGACAATTATCCGTTTATCCTTGATCAGCTGTAGGAGCGTCAGGATTTACATAGGAAGGGAAATATGTTGACGAATTAGGGAAGGTTTCCAGGCCCCATTTTGTCGGAGTTGAGTAGAAACGCTTCAAAGTTTGCAGAGTTGATATGGAACTTGTGTTAATTGGGTGCGACTGAGGAATGATGTGACGTTGTTTCCCGTGCGCAACGGGGGTCGCAATCGCCTTGTCCTGCCCGCAGGTACCTACTCGGTCTAGGCCATGAGGGTTCTATGGCACTCTGAGGTAATGTGTAGGAAGAGGCTAGTTGAAGGCTATCAATAGTGTCCCACGGAAAGAAGGAGTGTGAGCAATCCGTTGGTTGCAAGTACCTGACGATGTTCGATGATGCAATTCTGATAGCATCATAGCACCCTGGAGGATGAGCCCTGCGCCTTGGAGTCTCCAATCAAGCATGCGCTTTGAATACCTATCGAGAACTTTCGGTGTTGTCGTTCCCGCAGGTGCACTCCAGCCTGCTGCCCGCGGACCTGCCCGCCGTGCCTGTGCTGAGCGAGCACCTTGCGTCATGTTGCCGTAAAGTGATTCTTAGCCAACTGGAGATGCAAGAGGAGCAGCAGCGGGCCTTCCAGGCAGCACGGGGTTTGATGGGCGGGACAGATACCGTCCGCTTGGATTCAAACAACGACATAAATAGCAAGGACAATGAGAAGGAGAAGGTTCAAGCCCCTGCTGCGTCTCTACCGCAGGACCCTCGCCCCAAGCACTCTCAGCAGCCCACTGAGGTGCAACCTCAAAGCGCCGGAGCCCCCGCAAACGCTGCCCCGTCCTATTCCGCACCCACTCAAGCTTTGAACCTCGAATCGTTGGTGCCAGCCTTGAACTCTGCGCAGCGTCCGCCTCTCCCTCAACCCGTGAGCAAGTTGGAGGCATCAACGGCAGCTCCGCCTCCCCCTGCGTCTAGTGCGGAGAAGCCGGGAGGTAAGGCGGACGACTTAGAGGAAGGGGAGATTGAGGAGGGCGAGCTAGTAGAGAGTGCGAGCGACGGTGAGGAGCTGCCCGAGTGGGACGACACCCACCTGCAGGTGCACAGCAAGGCGAACTTGGGAGTGCACACCAACAACGCCGATGCCGAACAGCCTCCGGGAGCGCACACCAACAACGCCGATGCCGGACATACTCAGGTACACCTCAATTGCTCTAAGGGCAATAACTGATAAATGCAAGAGCTTCACAAGTGCTCGCCGGGCTGCATGTTCTGAACAATTTATTTCATTTGGTACCACTATGATTGTTGGTTTTCAGGATAGGTGGATCTCTTGGATTTTTCAGAGACTAGCGTAGCATTGCTGATGATCCGGACTTGGCCATGCTGGCCGGCGGGTCATGTTCAATAGGCGAGCGGTCGTAATCGTTGCTTGAGCAGTCACCATGCTATCTGGCGACTCAAACATATTTGTGAGTGTCGAGTGTGAGCGCTGCTTTCCATGATTCGATTCCTTGGGCCTAATGGAGATGTTTGGTGCTGTCGGCTGTGCAGGGCGAGCCTGCAGCCCCCCCCTCCCCGCCGCGCATGCTGATGCCGGCGTGGATGAATGTGGCCCCGCGCCAGGTGGACGCCGGCCCTGTCTCAGGTGATTTCAATGTGCCTGAGTGGATCCCCCCGACCCTTGGCTCCAATGCGGCGCAAGGCATGCGGGCCGAGCACACGCAAGTGGAGTTGAGCGGGCACTCGACTACCGAGCAGGACGATCGCCATCAGGACGTAGCATCTCTATTGAGCAATGTTGCCTCCTTCCTGCCCTCCGCTTCCACCGGCTCTCAGGGGGCGCGGTTCGCGGCGCCGCCCGGCTGGCTCGATCCGGGAGCCCCCCCGGCATCCGTCCCAGAGGGGCCGCTGTCTGCAAGTGGGAGATGGCAGGACCCGCGCTTGCATTCAGCGACGGCACCCCGCCCACTAGGACCGCCCTCTACTTCCGCGCCCTCTTCCTCCCAATCCTGGCAGGATCCTCAGGCATCTGTCATGGCGTCACGCTTCTTGGACGAAGGGTATCCCTTCACGCGGCGTGACGGTGCGGGCTGGCTACCCTCCCATG
>NHOP01000388.1:0-15662 GCA_018697155.1 Pyramimonas parkeae | reverse complement strand
CCCTCACCGCCTGCTCGCACAGCCCCACAGACAGAAACTTCCTGCCGATGTTGCAAAGCATGGGGTTCCCCTCCGGAAGCGTGTGGATCAGCTTTTCAAGGCCGACGTAGTCCTCCAAGAGGTAGAAGCACTCCACCAGCTGCTCGGCATTCTTGGCTTGCGCAAAGTACGCCACCGCCTGAGCTCAACAACGCCGCAGAACACATGGTCACAGGCACAGGCAGGGGCACACATCTGCATGGGCACACATCTACAGGGGCACACATCTGCAGGGGCAGACATCTGCATGGACACCGCTCGCGGGGCTCGCTCACACTGACTGCTTAGCGAGACGCGTCGAGCTGCAAGGTGTAATGAACAAGGCACACGCAAACAAAAGTGTCGCGAACCAGAGCCGGGCTCAAAAGCTTTGCTCTTCACATACTATTTTGACCCCATGTCCGGTGGCCTAGTTGGATGAGCGGTTTCTCGCCAGACCTTGATTCAAATGATGGGACTCAATTCCAGTAGGGGAGCCCTCCGCCTTGGGCGGTGATTTGTAACCCAAAACCAGTGAACATTCACTGATCAAGTGAGCCACAGCCTCAAAGGCAAGAGCGCGCTATTTCTAGTCTGCTTCTACCGCAAGTCCAGGTGGAAGTGATCCACCAAGGAACCAACGGAACCGCACCATCCACTTTCCCAAACCAAATATCATGCTGGCTGGCGGCGCATTGTTGATCTGTGAGCTATCGCACCGAGCCACGGTCATGACATCCGCAGTTCCTGAAATAAAGCTTGCGCCGTGTGCAATGACCCAGGCGCGCACAGTGGGGCACTTGGAGGTCTTGCACTTTGTCGCGCACCTTGTTCCACTTCTGCCTGTCGGCATAGTACTCGCCGATCTTGTTCCAGGCCAGAACCAGCAGCGCATCGTCTCCCGCGCTCGACTGCGCCAGCTTCTCCACCTGTACCCGACATCCTAGAATAAAGTGTAAACAGACAAAGCACACAAAGCACCCTCACCCTTCCCCCGCAAAATATGAATCCAAGTGCCATTCTCGGCATCGATCGCAAGACTGTGCACGACCTTTTCATGATACGATGCACAAGAAAGCGCACTATTTACGCAGCCTGTTTGTGAAGGTTTCTGTACATGCAAATGTGGGATCGGAGATTGAAAATTCTCTCGATCCTGCGCTTAGCTGTGGGCGATGCAGAGGATTAACAACATGCCGGAGCTCACTCTGATCTCGCCCGGTGCTCGACTTCTGGGCCCCAGCAACGCCATAGCGTCGGTCGGCGCACCACAGAGAAACAGCTCAAGCAGCAGGGAAACAAACGAACACAACCCGCACGGCATCCGCTCATCGCAAGCTGCAGGCGCAAGGCGCGGCGAGACGAGGGGGGAGGCGGATTGCAGCGCGCCTTGAACCAGTCCCCGAGTCGCATGCGCATCTCGATGGCCAGGTCCATGCGGTCCATGTCCCTGTATATCGCCTCCGCCTCGTCAAAGCGCTTGAAGTACGCCGCCACCTCCGCGTGCTGCTTGCGCGGGTCGTCCAGGAGCTGTAGCTGCTTCACAAACTGAATTCCCTGGTAGTCGGCGCAGCGCACAAACCCCTTGTCCGCAATGGCAAAGTCCAGGTTCTCCAGTGAGTGCTCCGCCAGGATGCGCCAAAGCCGCGAGTGCGGGTTGTCCTCAATGAACTGGTAGGCATCGTCGATGCCGACGTTGGTGAGAATGTGGCGCGTGTCCCTGAGAGGACAACAAGCAGCCGCCAGGGAGGGCCGGGCGGGGAGGAGAGAGCGGGGGGGATCAGTGCGCAACCCGGCGAACAGCAAGCAGCTCTAGTCAACGAGTGCTGTATGCAGATCCGAAAACACGGGGCGGCGGAACAAGTCCGTTATGCATACAAAGCGGGCAGAACACAAAATGGTTCGAGTGGGAACACCGGCATGGGGCTACGGAACGCAAAACACCCACTAACCCTTTGTGCTATGGGTTCGAAGGATATGCCCAGGTGACCGTTGTTGGTGGGAAGCTTCTTCGGCGAGGCGTGCACCAGCAAGCGCAAGACGCCCGTCACCCGCGAACCACTTGCGGTGTCCGTCATCCCGCGCCGGCCAATGATACTCCGCCACGTGGCACGCGTCACTGGGGGGCGCCCCTCGATTCCAGAACGCAATCTTTCGGGGCTCTACTCTGAAAGCTCCAACAGCACATGCTTCTTTGGGAGCAGCCCCTCGGTGGACAATGGCGACTGTTGGAGTGGCACCATACACACAGGTAGAGTTCAACCAGACACGGGCAGCACACACCGCAGGGACTTGGTCTCGAAGTCTATGAGGAAGTCTTTGTCTGGGTGGTCCGGCGTGCGCATGACGTCGTCCAGCAGCACTGCGCGGATCTGCAGGTCCGAGAAGTGGCAGATGAAACCTGAGCTCAAAACTGGCTCCTCTGGCTCCATGCCGCGGAAGATATACCTGCAAGGAGCATACGCATCTGGGGCTCTCAGGACCAACATTCACACAAACAAGTGCTGCACCAAGACATGAAGATCAAACCGCTCGGAGGCAGAAATTACCCCGTCGTGGTAGAGCGCTGTTTCTGAATAAACGAACGCGTGCTGGTGAGTCGTGAATGCACACCATTGTCAGGGCGAATGGAAGGCGGACCAACAAGCCTCTTCCGTCACTGCCCTGCATCCAGACAACAGTCTCAACCTTCAACTTCAAGGATGAGTGTTCAGGCATCAGCGTGAGCAACCACATTGGCGCATTGGTCTGTGTTACGAGAAGCACAGTTGGTGGAGCCACTAGTCCTTCAAATAGATCACTTTCTGGTTGGACTCCAAATTGGGTCGGACTGGTCCCAGGGGTGGTGGCTGTGGTATTCCAATGTAGTTTCATTATTTTCCAAGCTCCATGGGTATAGCCTTGTCATTCCCAATACCAGGCACGGCAACCAAGCCCGAGCTGAAACCATTCAAACTCGTCCGCAGGCGGTCAGACGTACATGCGCGTCTTCTCCATGATGGCAAACAGCTCCGGGTTGTCGTTGCTCCAGCACATGCCCCAGCAGTCCTTGCGCTCTAGGGGCAGCTGCTCACCTTGCACACCCCCCTCGCCCACCACCTGCTGGCCCACAGGTAAAAATGTTGAATGAAAAGCATCGCAGAGCCTCTCCGATTTCGTTCTTCAGAGCAATCATATTCAGCACCGATTGAAAAAAGGCAAGGATCACACTACCCCGATATGCCTGCAGGTGGACCCTGATTGCATGACTTGGTCCCAGACAAGCGCAGAAATGGCTAGTGAGTATACCAACTGAATATATGGCAAGCTACGCATGATCGATCCATGCAAAAAGTGCCGAAGATTGCTTATGCGCACAGTCGTGATGACTTGTCCATCTTGCACTCACATTTGTACTCATGTTACATTTTCGTCCAAAGTCAGAGTAAAGAGTGGCAGTCGTCTACCATCTGCACAAGTGTTGCGTGGACCCCCTAGAGCTGCATCTGTCCCAACTCTTGCGCTAGTGCTCGGAACAAACGGCCCGTGCAGCAAGGCTGCTCAGACAATGAGCACATGCAAACACTCAAATACAGCAACATCACACCTCCATATCAAAGAAGGTAAGAACGCCGTTGATGTCGATGATTGACATGCGGGTGGAGGTGCTGTTTAGAGCCATCAGTTGGGGTCTACAGCGTAGGACATATGTCTTATCAAACACCAGTTGGGGCAGCGAATACCTGCAGCGCAGCAGTCGCCGGTCAGTACATTTTGATCCAGGAAACCTGGGGTAGGAATACAACAGTGCCATTCAATCAAGCGAAACTTGGATTTGAGCATGTTCACCAGCAATGCGCACTCGAAGCACTATTCTTCTTAAAGGTAAAGTCCGGCATAGACGACTTAGCATAAGGTGCGGCTCCAACACGAAAACAGGATCCTTCAAAACCAGACGTGCAGCGCCAAAGAACTGTGAGAGGTTTCCACAATTCCCTGGAAGATTCGTCACCTCGGAAGCAGGGGAGTCAGACAACACACCGCCAAAAAAGAACAACCACTGAATCTCTGAAAACAGAAATGTCGTCTGGAAGCAACGAAACTTTGAGCTGCACACACCCCGACCGAGCTTTGCAGACGAATGACTGCCGCCAAGCGGCGACGGTGCGTTTGACCAGTGAGGGCCCAATCACCTGTTGACAATGCCGGACTCTCGACCAATCAGCAGGCACTGATCCGAGGCGCACAAGGCACACGCAGGGTCTTTGGTGGAGAGATTTCCGGAGGCAAGCTTCTGGGCGACATTGGTGATGTTCTCATCCATTACCTGCTTGTCGTCGATATGGAATATGCGCTCGCGTCCCTCTGATAGCAACGGCATCCAAAACCGCCGCACCCGCATGTGCACCGACCCCCACGCGAGAGGTCACTGGAACGCACGAGAAGAACAATGGGATGTGTCGAAAACGGGGAGTTTTGATTTCCTTAAACCGCGTTTCGATCAGCTCTACATGCATGACTGCGATTCGCACCAGCCAAGAACGTTTTCCGCAGTATCACCAGTCTCAGGGCCGCAGAGACAACATCCACACGTGCTTGCCATGATGTCGCAGCAAACGGACTGAGTGGATAGAGACTGCAGAAAATATAGGAAACGGAGGGCCCATCCAGAAGTACCGCCTGGACCAGTGACGATGAATTGTTCTGCAGGAAGTCCTTAGCCATATCCCGAAATCATTGTGCTCTGGTCTTGAGGAAACTAGTGCTTGGAGTTCGTCCCCACATCGGATGGCTGAGTCAGTAGACTGTCGGAAACTGCCCCTAGGGTCCTGGGTACAATCCCCAGCGAGTAAGGTTTCTGCATTATCCAACGATTTGTTTCCGGCGATGATGGCAGGCGGGTCACCACTGTCCATCTCGATATCACACCATCCTCCTAAACAAGCGCCACGCTAAGAAAGCTGTCCGATTTTGAATTTTGATGCATTGTCATGAAGACATCTATCAAGAGGACGCATAACAACCCATGCAGACAGCCCCACAAAAAAAAAACTTTCGAACCACCAGTTGTCATGGAGGTTGTTTAAGCGATAGGTATGATCACGAACTAGCTGAAGATGACCCGCCAGCCGGCACGGCCTTATCGAGAACTCATCGACCGAGGCAGTACCTACCCATGTCGGGGCTCGAACTCGGTTTATGCCATGTATGAAGCCGTCGCCCTACTGTCCGTGCCATCCGACATGGTTTGCCTTACACGTTTGGTAATCAACTGGCCATTGTGTCATGATCAGCCCACACAAACCTTGAATCAGAGTTCCTACATAAATCAGTGAGCCACACTAGGATCGCGTATCCCGGCACGCTGCATTGGGCGTCTGTTCAAGGTGCTGATGAAATCGCCCACGGAGCAACTGTTGTCAAATTGACAACTCGCAGAGTCTCAAGGTTTAACATGTCAGATGCGGGGAACAGCCCCAAACGCTGCAAGCAACACTGTACACCTCTGCTCTATGGTGTCTCGCTCTTGAATCTCTTGAAAATTTCGCAGCCTCGTTCCTTGTCACCCTTACGCAACGCGAGGACCACCCACAAGGACCCCTGCATAAAGTCTGCATCAAACGGATATGAACAACGGAGTAGTAGCATATTGCACCGAGAATCACCAGACATATTTCCCTGCTTTGCACGGTCTTGAATCTACTCATAGATATCTGTGACGACCTTGTCAACTTCGGAATTCACTGCATAGATGTGTCTCTCCCCAAGTGGATGGAAATTCACTACATAAATATCTACGCATTGCTAGGGACATGACCTGAATCTACAGGCAGGTAAGCCGTGTCAACCGACTCGCACGCTTCCGTTTACCGCTGCACAAGGTAAGCTACCAAAAAATTGTACATTAGGTCGAAACGCCTGTGATAGGATCCAGAAAGATCAAATCTCATCTCAGTTGGAATAGCCCGCTGATCTGAGCGCATCCATACGACACTAACACATCATGTGTTATGCTAGCATACGAATGCAGCGCCTGTACACGTGTGCAGGCACACCACCCTTATGCGCCGATCGGCAAGCCATGTCAAACGATTTGCACCTCAGCTGAACAGCTGCACACGACACCCTTCCAAGCCCCTGTGCCATTGGGAAAAGAATGCACACACATTCATCCTTGCTCCCGCGCGCACCTTTCCGGCGCAAGCTGGTGCTTGCCTCGGAGTCCACAGAGGTAAGCCTGGAGACGGGCGTGCGGAACTGCCAGACGTACACCAGCTCCTCCGACACCACGATGACGTGGTACTGCGTCATGGTCATGTGCACAGGCTCCACTTCGATGTACTTGGAGTCCACCGGGCTGCCTATAGCGTTGCACAGAATCAGAATGTACTGGTCGGCCTCCTCACCCTGCAGGCGCACTCCCACAACAGGTTGGACGGCAGACGAGGGGCATGTCTCACATCTCTTGATTCTCAAATGAGCATGCTAAAAACGGACGTCTACACGACGCTGAATTTGCTCCGCAACCTTCTTATGTTTCCAGCACTTGCATGAGTTCATGAGAATCAGAGGGAACCAGATGCAGGTCGCGGATGCATGCTTTTCTGACATAGGAGAGGAGCGCAGCAACTGTGATATCATTGAAAACATCCACAATACACACCATTCGGAAAGCATACCACGAGGTCTTTACTCAAGCGCAGGACGTCTGCGCGATGACGGTCTACACCCGGGTGTGCAATTCGAGGCGGCAGTGGCGCATGGGCGGGCAAAATTACAAAAGCCACACAAAAGCCGGGCGGGCGAGGGGGCGAGGGGGCGAGGGGGCGGCGCCGCACCTTGGTGGCAAGCACGCAGTACTCCCCGCACGCTCGAATGCTGATCAGCTTCTTGACGTACTTAGCGTACCGGTCGTTGGTCTCTGTGTCCCAGAACATAACGCACTGCTCCACGCGGTCCGGCTGAGGGGTTTAAAATCCCCAAACGCACACACCCACACAACCCGCAAACTTGCATCTTGGGATGTGCCGTGTGCCGTGTTCGCCCTAGGCATAAAATTAAACGATCTACAACAATGCTTGTTCCTTGATGTTTTACCACCACAAGTGTTGCTTGTTCGGAAGGTGTGCTGCAGGCGACAGGCTTGAAGCATGCAAACACACAAGCTTTGCGGTGGCTTGCAGATGTGCCCGCAGGGTGGTGGGGAACGAGTGTGTGTGATCATCAAAATATAGGCGCTCTGGGAGCTATGGGGGCATGAAACCAGCATGACAGGGTCACTTTGGAGCCTGGATAAATGAAAATTGATGTATCAGCAACATATTGAGATCTAGATCTGCAGGCGTTTCAACGATGTGGAGAACCGAAAATGGGGGAAAAAATGCGAATGGACATCGAATGTAGCACTGCTGTCTATTTCCAGCGTTTCTGGAAACAGCATTCGAGTTGTGTTGCACCTTGTTGAATGCGTACACAAGCGTGCCTCCAAAGTATCCCCATTTGTAGTCGGGCCGAATGTTGGCAAAGTAGATGTACGAGTCTACCGCGAGCGCGATGCGCAAGCCACCGCCCTGCAAGCCACAGTGCAACACTTCAGGCGCCCCAACACCGACAACAGCATCTTCAACTCCTCCAACTAGCGGCATGTCCGCGTGTGATGGTTGCAGGCGAAGCACGGGCCCCAACAGATGCTGCATTTAATCGATCTGTCACCGCACTCGCGCAAAATCCGGTTTGCAACGCACAACCACAGAGCGTATCGAACTGAGAACATGATTGCCGAAGCCCTCGTTTCGTCTCAAACCTACACCGGAACTTTCACACATGCATATTTGCTCAGGTACCAGCATCTAAATGTAGTGTGGTGCGGACAAACCAAATTTGTTTCACATGCAAGTGGAACATTTGCCGACCATGCAGACAACGCGTCGATGCTCGACTTCTCGGATTCCACACTACAGGCTTAAAGTGTGCAGCAGACTCTGTACGTGGTTACTCATGGTCAACCCGCGAAGGTGTGGACACCAGCGCATGACTCATCCATGACGTACTCCCGCCCTGTGGGTGAGGACAACGCGCCGCTGCGTAAATGAACGATTCGCGGCTTCAAGACGGCACGCGCCCCACATTCGAGTCTGCATTTGAAGCAAACAGGCTGCACTGCACAACCAGAGAACATTCAAAACGTTGTGTGCATGGCCAACAAGGCCGAACTCCATGCAGCTCACTTGTACCTCTCCTGTGGCCGGGTCCTTGCGTGTCTTACTGTGGATACTGCCGTCGCAAGGCCCACACCACAATGCCCATACCAATTCGGTGGGTTATGGGCTCCAGTACCCGGCATATCACATCTCACGAACACTTAATATCGCCGCATCGAGACGCAAAAACACCCTCCAGAGCCCGGACGGTACCAACGAAGCCTTGGCCACAGGCGCGGGAACCGCAGTTTTTTCGCCTTGAGCACCGTGCACACACAATAATGCAGACGCTTAATCGCGTGTCCCGGATTGCACCTCCCCCCGCACACCACACACGCCACCCACATTGCCCGCACCTCCCACGAGAGGGCGTTGATGCCCGTGCCTGGCACCCGCAGCGTGCGCAGGTGCACGCCCGCGGGGGAGTAGAACTGCACCATGCTCGCCTCGCGCATCTCCGCGGAGGTCTGCGCGCCCGCCACCGCCAGCACCGTCCCGGCGGCGTTCCACTTGACGCGCGTCGCGCGGAGGCCCGTGTCTATCAACACCACCTGCGCGCCAGCAAACGGCAAGCCAGCGCCGTCAGAGACGCGCTCAGCTCAGCAACGCCCGCCTCGGCAACCACGTGCACGTGCACACACACGGACACGACCCCCCCCCGAAAAGGGTGGGGAGCCTGGTCAGACGACTCGCGCGCTAAGTTCTCTCGGTGCACAGGGTTTACCTTTGAAATGCGTGTATCATGTCAAAACACAAACGACACATGACCTTTGCCCTGAGGGTGGGGAGCAAAGTCTACTGAGTCGCACGTTAAGTTCTATCGCTGCACAAGGTAACCTTTAAAACCCGGGTATTCATATCCAAGCACACGCTGCCCACAAATCGACGAACATCTAAAATCTAAGGAAAACGTATCTCGTCTCTTTCGGAATAGCATGCCGCTTTGTTAAAATCCACGCCACACAAAACATTGTGCGCTTCGTATGCAGTTGCAAACAGAGCGCAAACTCGGCACGTTGATACTTCTCCAACTTAACGCGTGCGGGGCGGAGAATCGGCGTCTGCCCATACCCCAGCGCGCACATCGCTCGAGACGACTGGGATGAAGTCACTCAAGCAAAGCAAAACGCGCAACCGAGTTCGACGAACAAAGTGCAGACCAATGTTTGTTCCGGAACAAACGCTTGGCACGCGCAAAGTTTGGCGGTTGGGGACAGCAGCTAGGATTGCTCCAGACCCGCCTTTTGAGCCGTAGGGGTCCTGCCACCGCCCTGCAGAGCGGCGAGCTCACAAGAGGTGCGCGGACGTGTCGGGAGGGCGTGCCTTTTCGTCAATCTCATTGCGCATAAGCTGCACGCGCCCGTTGTCCAGCCCGATGGCCAGCACGGGGGGGCTCTGGTCCGCGGCGCCGTCCCCTGCGTCGTAGGAGGAGGAGGAGGCGGCGGCGGACGCTGCGGACCTGCCGCAGCAACACAAACGCCCGCCCTCGCGTGAGGTTGTCAAATACCCGCAAACACGCCTCTGGCCTGTGCACATGCGCAGACAGCGACCTCTGCCCGACGGGTGGGAAGCCATGCCAGCAAAGTCAGAAGAGCCGTTCCCGAATTCCATAGACTCACGAGTCTGGGCGTATCCAGAGTATTCTTTCCCTTCCTAATGACACGACATGTATCCTTGGCAGAAATATGTCCCAGTCAGTCATAGGTGCGTGTCATAAACATTGATCCAAAAACAAATATGTACCCAAATTTGGGCTGCACATCCGCGGAAAAGTGTGCACGTGTTGAAGCACGCGTCTAATGATGACGGATCAGACCTACGAGCATGATCTTGAAACAAAGAAGCAGGCACACAAGGAGCAACCGCCATGATCAAATGCTCCTACTGTAGAGCGATCGATTCAAACGCGGCTTTGAAAGCCCCTGCTGTTGATCAGCGTTGGGAGGCTTGTGAATGACAGACATAAATATAAATTGGCCCCTTGGGCAGGAATCCAAATCAAACAGCTCACTTCCATTACCTTCATACATCCGGCCAAGGAGAAGTGCACAAAGCCCACCAGATAGGTGTGCATACAAAGACTAGCATGTAATGGAATGGGTTTCTACTAGTGCATGGTTTTATGTCATACACTCGGCAGCCGTAATCCAAGGCGTTGTACGCTGAAGTGCTCGGATACTTCTATGCATAAGAAAACTTGGAGAGTGTCAAGCAGGGCAAATTACTTCCATCTGAAGGCAAAAACGCAGATCATGCAGTGTTCTTCATGTGGCTGTGTAAATATCAATAGATGGAATGACCAGAAATATCTTGTTGACAACTTCACTACGTGATGTAACAAGCATCTTGTTCTAAGCAAGTGGCTTTTCAGAGTCCTTTTGTGAAGCCAGGGTACCTAGCATGTGACTAGGACACATGGCTTCCTGCCCAGTGAGCAGGGGTCGTGTCCCTGTATATCCAAAAAAAAAACCAAACTCGCAAGGCAGGATACGATATCGATTCAGTATGCTACATTCCATAGCCTCGCAACATGTACCAGAAGTTGAATCAACCGGGTCATGTATAAAAACCCTGCAGCATACAGGGTGGATCTAGGACGATGCATGTCACGATCCATGTCGGAAGAGCGTGATCCTTGCACACGTACATGATATAGCTGGCACATCCCTGATCACGCTAATCCACGCCTTCGGCTGCTGCCGTGTTGCTATGGAGATTTCCGAAATTCGAGCCACCCAGACCGTCTGACTGCAGCGTCGCTGGTTGTCAAGACGGTGCGCTCCGCGTAAAACGCACGTCCGAAAACAAATCCGAAAAGTCGCGCATTCGCACTCGATCTCCAACTTGGTGCGGGGATGGGGCAAGCATCCCCAACCGGACTGTGTTTCAAATTGTACCTGATTCCGGTGCCGACTGCTCCTTGAACCTAGACGCTCCACTCGTGCCAACTCCCGGCCGGGCTACACCCCGCCTCTGATTGGGATTGGGCGCACGCAATCTGACCATTGGCTCTATCGCCTCTGATTGGTCAAGTCTCGCACATCATTGCTCGCTCGTCAACGTCGACCCGCCTGCAAGCGCAGCTCTTGAACGTCGCTGGCCAGGGCAAGACCAGCCAGTGGCATGGCTCCAAATCAGGACCCTACTACGGAGCGATGAACTTGGCCACCTAAAACAGTCGCACCAATCAATGCCAATGATGTTGGCGGCGCCTTGCATGCCTTCTAGGCAGTAGAGCACGAGCTTGGAGATGGAGTTGCCGTTGCCGTCGTAGATGTGCACCTCCCCCTGCATGGTGCAGAAGAGGATGAGGCGCCCGTCTGGGGACCACTCCACCAGCGCTAGCGTCAGGCCCAGCTCCTTGCCCCACAGGCGGTTGCCATCCACAGAGCCCACAATCACCGCGCCGTCCTCGTAGATGATGCAGATCTTCTGACCGTCCGAGGTCCACTTCATATCCTTCACCTGCGACCAACTTCCGCTTTCCGTGAATGATCCATCCATGTCGATTGACAAGAACCTGTTCGCATGAACGGGTGCATGGATTGCTCAATGGAAACTCCCGTATGCTAGGTTGGTGTTCTGCATCTCGTCAGTAATAAGAGTTTTCATACCAAGTACAATCTGTGAAAACACAGTAAAAGCGTAGCATCTGGGTGTGCGGATGCGCAATCCGTAGACAAATCTCGCGGATTCCTTACCATGTGCCACAATGTGCGCTTGACTGGGTACGATGACTTAAACATATCCCCGACTCAATGCGAGAGAAACTTTGTCAACTGAGATCACGCTAAACATCCGGTTCAACATGTGTCGGTAGTTGTTGTGAACGTAAATCACCTGCATGACACTGTTTCAAAATTTCAGTGCACGTGTCAGATTGTGTGAGACGCGTCCCTCGCACCACGGACTTGTTGCGGTTGTTGATCATCTCCTCAAACCACATCCCTTTGTGAAGCATCCACACGATGATCAGCCCGTTCTGATCCGATGTGGTAAGCTTGCGGTAGTTTTCGTTCCAATTCACAACCATCACGGAGCCGTTGTGGCCCTCCAACGTCTGATTCATAGACAAGTTGCTGCTTGCAGGTGCATTTCGATTCTTGGGGTCCTGGTGAGGAATGGAACAGGTCACGACATGCAGGCTTCGGTTTGTCCCATTGTCACATCTGTTTGAAATGAATCACTGGCTCGCAAAGTACTGTCCCATATCACTAAAGGAAACAGTAAAACAACTACAGTTTCCCACTCAATGACATAGCATGCGAGTGAAGCATTTTGAGGTTGTTGCATGGTGGCAACGAGAAAGAAACTGTGCGCAGGCACTACCAGGTAGACAATTTGGTCACAATATCTGTGGCAATCCCGATACCCAATTCTCGCAAGAAGATTGTGGACCTACTCTTAGTAGTCTCTTGTGGACATGACGCACGAAAGGTGCACAGAGTAGTACCTTCGGTGTTCCCGACTCCAGCTTCAGCACCTTTAACAGGCCATTCTCACCACCACAGGCGATCCAACCCTACAAGACGGCGCATTCTTGCCATATTTTCAGTGCATTGAAAAAGGCACGTTCGTCCTGCTCCACATGAAAGCAGCTATGTTCTCAGCTAGCAAATACGAGTACGCATCAATATCATGCTCACCCCCAACAAATGTGCATCTGTCTGTGAAAATGAGTGACATTGTTCAGCTTGTGAACCTTATGTGAATGCAGCTTGGCAGGCATTGTCCGACAAGGGCATTGAGCAGCCTATACCGCAGGAGAACGAAGAGCCACGAGTGTCTGCAGGTGTGTACAAATAGTTTATTGCACATTCCTCAAGCTACCACGCTGAATTGTATTTTTTTGCTGCAGAAACCACCCAAACTATACATGTTTAGGCAACGTAATTGGAACGTATCGCGCCTGAACTCTATTGGGTCGCTCGGTGGGTTGGATCGTGGGAAGTGAATATCGCGCATCCCCAAGTTTGAAATCAACCGATTGAAATCAATTGCTATGAGCCGTCAACGAGCTCTTCAACATCCGAATGTTTTCTATCTCGGATAGCGGGGATCCTTCTTTGAATCACCTGTCTAATCGGAAACATTTTAGGCACAAGTTGAGGAATGACATCGGGGATGTAATTCTGACCCTATGGCATTAGCAATTGCACGTGCGCAATGTCGCGAACAGGCAGTGCGCACAATTTGGGGAAACCCTGAGGCGCAGAGCCAAGTTCATCGGGTGCGGGCCTCACAAAATCTTAAAAAATGGAATCATGCGTCCAGCACAAAAGAGTTGCACCAACTTTGAGCTTGAAATGACAAGATGGTTCATCCTCTTGCATAGCAAAGGTCGGACTAAAGGTGAAGACGAATATTGATGCGAGTACACATGTACTTCTGCTGCAAGTCATGATTCATCAACTCACCTGCTCACTGTTCCACGATACGCATTTGAGTTTCACCCCGTTGGGTATAGCGATTTTCTTGCTGCAACCAGGCAACCCAACCGTATGTGCGAAGAGTGAGAAGTGTCGTTTATTATTGACGACGTACGTGCGTCAGCTCACGGTGGTGAAAAATCACGCAACAAATGAAACACGTATAAGCAGGTGGTCCCGAATCAAAATTCAGACATCTCGAAATGTGCGAGCATGAAAATCTCCGCTAACTGTGTTGGGTGTTGATCCCGCGTTGAGTACTGGCGAAACACGTCTCCCATCTAGTCATACACGACAGGTGGTTCATCTTGAACACAAAACTACATCAAAGAATGAATCTCAATATGGGATTTGGACGTCAACGACAAGTGAAGAAACGAAACCCGACGTTCCGAGGTTTCAGTTCTTTTGACGACTAAACTTGTACCGTGAGCTTTGTGGAACCAGTTTCCTATTGGCAGTCGCAACGTCTTTCTCGATTGTGTTTCAAACAGTCGCCGACATACATTTCGTGAAATATTTTCACTTGAGCAATGGAATCCATACACACGATCACGATGCTGCAGCCGTACGCGGCCACGGCCGAAGAACATTGAGCTGTCTTTAGGCCTAAAGGGCACGCACCAGAAGGCGGTGCGACCATCCTATATTTGACAAAACACGCGCACCTGAGATATATAAACATGCTGATCGCTTGTTCCTCGCTCAGTGAAAATGCCCGGGAACCCGTATCACCGAGAGGCAGTCATGTGGTTGGGCCGTAAAAAGCTCTCGGCTCGCGGCGTTGCCCACGGCAGGTTGATGAGAGTCAAGAAGGTTGGACCTCATTTTCACGGTCAAAGCTTCAACCCCCCTCAAACATCGGCTTCAGAAGTTCACGCCCCGATTGATCAGGGTTTACGTAAATCATTACGTTCCAGTTCGGTTGCCTGATCTTATGCAAGAAAAATCATCTCGGTACACGAAGGTGAAGCCCTGATCTTCAGGTGGCTCTACACCGACATTTCACCTCCGTACTCGCGATGGAGGTGAGGTCCACGCTTCTCGTGCTATGGATGAAGAAAATCGAGTCATTATGGAAGCTAGTTCCTCGAGCGTCAAATCAGTTCCATAACAAAACCGATGACAATACGATCGCACAAAAGCGAAAGGCATCAAGATACCCCATTCGCATACCTAGCTGCTATGTATTCCATCCTCTACAGTAACTGAAAAGATGTGGCGGCAACGGGTGACAAGCTAGACTTTGAGCAGCTTTTGCAAGTTGTCGCCTGTCGATTCCATCGAGAGGACAGGCAAGGCTCAACGTGGGGAGAATAAAGGGGGGGGAATTACCCGATGCGTGTGCGCCCGCTGCTTGTGTTACTGCAACCCGATTGAACTTGCACATGTTGTGCTTCTAATTGTAAAAATTGCAACAACAACCGAACGGAGCATGAATAGCGGCTAGCTTTAGAAACTGAAACTGTTTAATATTACCTTTAAAGGTGCAATAGGATCACATGTATGATTCTGGTATGTATGGACTCCAGTCATTTACAGCATCAACAAGTCATTACATATGACACCAAAAGCAAATACAAGTGCTGACCTCCGTGTCTTCCACGATTAACCCAAGGAATGTTCATGCTGTCGTCGCACTCTGCGGGACTGGGGCAAGACCACCATGTACGATCACACTTCTTTCCTCGTCGAATTTTCCTCACTCTGCCTAAGGGAGCTCAACATACGCTCCTCGCCATGTCCACCATTCTTGTTTTGAGTGTCATGCCTTCCCACTGTCGACTGCATTCTCGTAATACCCCCAGCTTCGGGATGAATGATAGCGTCACTGCGAACAAGACGTGATTTCAACACCAAACACTGCACTCAATGTTAGCGTCATTGTGGCAACCACTTCGTGGGGGGCAAGAATCCTGACAGGGTTCTTCTCATGATCAAATATTTGTCCATAAACCCCGCGCGAAACGCCACAGGATCATCCAACATGGAATGCACTTTCACAGTTACTCCTAAGACTTCGGATACAATGCAA
>NHOP01000387.1:0-15672 GCA_018697155.1 Pyramimonas parkeae | reverse complement strand
GGGAACTGTGGAGGGCAGCTCCCAGGTACGCCCGCCATCATGCGAGAGAGAGAACATGATGTGCTGGTCGTCGGATCCCTCCGCTACTGCCGCAGTCTGCCACGCCGCGGCCAGGGCCCCATCTGCTTCCCACACACATGCCACTCGTTGCTTTATGTAGAATTTACCAAGCAAGGCCTATGTCTTGTAAGTGTTCCAGAATAGCAAATTATCTGATAGAACGATGAATCTCGGAACCAGCGACAATATGGTTGGATGAGGTAAACACGATCACTTCTGGGAAACTTCGCCGGGTATAAATGATAAGTGCTTCTTGTTTAAATGTCATGTGTACATAAAGGACAGGAAGCCACTTCCACTGGGCTGAAGGCTGTGCTTGATGAGATGATGAAAGTTTCTTTCGAAATCATAGCTGCAAGAAGACAACATTCAAGCACGGGCAATCAATCCAATGCTGAGACTCGACATATACGGCATGGATGCATAAACAATGTTCGCACCTCTCAACACAGCGATCGTGCCCATGTGAACGTACTTTGAGGTGGCATTGGCAGTGAAGCTGCGAAGAAATCCAAACCTTAACCTTAGGACTAAGAACACTGATATTCAGAATATAGCACCACGTAACCATTCATAATACCGCAGCTGCTGGGTATTGCACAGATTAAGTCCAATCAAATCATTGTACTGTGCATGCACAAACCCATGCGCAAAGCCTCGCGATATCGAGAAGAAGATAACATTGATAGTCCACTGACTTTGGTTTCAGCAAAGCAAGTCAACCACGAGAGAAGCTCAGAAACACATTGAAAGCAACGACAGCATGTCCGGGAGGGACGCTCCCAGTCAACATGGATCCATGAAGAATCCAGATCCCTTCCGAGTGCGTCTCAAATTCTGAAAAACATGAATGCTTCCCGAACTGGTGAATGTTTTATGGATTTCCTAAGATCCGTTCGAGGAAATGTCATGAGATCATCATTACACTTCCAAGAAATGGGTTGTAATTCAGTCTCGAAACATCTTCATTGTTCAGTCCGAATGCGGAATGAAAAGTTCCAAACAGTGAATCATCAACTGTCTTGCTAGAGCCTGCACAATCAATAGGAATTGTACCCCAAAGACTTGAAGTCAAGTTCCCCGCACAATAATGCACATCAAACTCTGTAAAAGTCCACATGATTGCAATAGACTCCTGAAACCGATAGTGAGGGTTGTGGCGAAACACTAGCCAACGAACATACGCACATCCATGAGTATGAAACACTTGGCTCGGTCCTCGCACTCTCGTGTGAATTGCTATTGCGCAGCATCGTCACAACGTCTTTCAAGGATTTTGCCTTGGGGCTGGATTTCTTTTGGATCTCTGATTGCTGTTGTGCATAATCCCCAGCTGCATTCCCACGTATGCTGCTATTACCTAGATGAGTGTTGGCGCGGCTCACTGGTTCTGTTCCCGGATTTCCCATTTTGTACCTGTGCAAGGAACTCCCGTACCAGTACCAGATGAACAGGAAAGTTCAAAATCGGAATGCCCATCTCCAGGTTGCACCCGACAGATATGCTAGCGGATCAACTTTCAACGGTACATCCACAACAAATGCTATCATGATGGATTTTCGAAATCAAATTTGTAGTCCGAAACATACAACAAATATTGGGAGAAATATCATTCATTGGAGAATGCTGAATGGTATCGTAAGGGCCAATGCAACACTGGTTTGCTACAAGGCAGGAGATATCAAAACACAAGCACAACGGAGAAAAGATTAAGCAGAAGCTTGGGACGATCACGCGTTTTTCCATGACGTTGAATATGGTACTGTGCGTTCGCGCTACTATCCATGAACCTTGAATGGTGGTTGTGATTTTCAACACACAAGGCTTTTGCATGAGGTGTTCACAATGGCATTTTACCGCAAACCTCAGAGAACTTGATGTAAACTGGTACCTCTCAACAAAACATATATGCATATACTTTAAATCCTATGGCGGACTTAATGATACTCTATGTCCGGGAGGGAATCACCAAGTTTCACTTCAGATGTCGAATTCAGAGACATCCAGAATACGCTTTGAGATTTACAGCTGGATCAAAGTGTCGAGATTGGCATCACACATAAAATTTCATGATCAATATACAATTCATGAAGACAGGGACACCATACACTGAGTACCTGGATGTACCCGGTGTGTCCCTGCAAATGTAGTACTGTTCGGAAGGAACACAAACAAGCGTACAACCTGATTTCGTTCGAGCAATGCGAAAAAAACATTTCAGGATTATGCCACAAGTGCATCGATTTTTTATTCAAAAAAACTGTCTCATAGATTCACACCTGTCCTGGTTTGTTTGAAACGAAACTCCTAAGTGCGTGGAATTGAACAGCACGGGTGTATGCCGTGTGGTTGCCAGCACGGAAATCGCATTATCACGCTGTCGAATCATCTCACCTCCTCCACCAGGGAAATATCGAGATCCTATTTGTTCCGATAAACTTGATTGTTCTGCTACGGAGGCTTTATGGGTGCTTGTGAAATGCACAAAGTCCGACGTTGGAGACTGAGGATATGCTATCAAGTGCTTGAACTGAAGATCCGTGCCTGGTGAATCATCCGAAGATAAGTCAGTGGATTCTATTCTACCGCTGAATGCCGGCGGAGATTCTAATTGATTATCATATGGCTGCATTGTCGCACTCCATTCAATACCGAACTCTCTCGAAGAGTGTGTGAAGGGGGTATCGACAATCGAGTGCTTATCGGTTGCACGAAAATGCTGAGCTTGGCGTTTGAAGTTCCAATAGAAAATGTACAACACTGCTGCTAAAAACATCGAAATATTTATTACGCATAACGTGGCACGACTGGCAGTGGCGGTACTCTGCTGGCGTCGGCGGAACGGACCCATGATACGTGCTTGCTTTTTGCTGGTTTGACCGTGGCTTTAATCCGGTGCGGGTTTCGTGGTGCGCTAGGTGCATGCAGAGGGGCAGGTGTAGCTGTTTGTGTGGGATCCGAATTGCACACAATGTAACGAAAGTCATTCATTTTGGTTTTCCTTACACACAACCACCATGAATAATACTGCATGCTCCAAAGCGATTTTTTGTTTTGGGGGAAAATTATCCCGCGAACGAATCGCCTTAGATTCAGAATAGAAATCAATTGAAAAATTCACATACACGGATGATCTGGTAGGCTGTTGCATGCTATCCGATCCTTGAGATATCGTGGGTTTCCTCTAGGTTTTGTACCCAAGCATGTGTACACCCTCCAGTCTTTCTTAAAACGGCCAATATCCATAGAATGCCCAAAAAATCGGATACAACGGACGGGGTAATGGATCAACGTTGTGAAAGCTGCCGAGCTGCCGCCCAGGTGACATCGTCGGATGACAGCCTAGAAAATCCTGAGTGCTGGAGTGAGACTGCTGCATGACGGTTTATGGATTGAATTCACCATGAGTGGGAAAAGCATGAAAGTCACATTTACATGGATGGGTGTAGATTGGTCTCCCACATTCATTCCGCAACCTGCCGCTTTCACCATTACCTGCGTACGTTCGATACGGAGTCTTAAATCTTTTGGCATACGACTTACTTGTACTCGGTTCCCTCGACATTGCAAGTTGAAGTCAGTCATGCCCAAAGCGCGAACACGCAGCGAGGATGTGCGTAGCTCGAGTAGCTGCTTTTCAGACCTGCGTCTACCGGTAAAGTCTATGTACTGCCAGGATAATTCTCCACCCAGGGGAAGGAGTTCTATCATTACTATATTTCAACGGATCATGATTAGGGTTGACTAACATTCCCAGTCTAGTTCAGATCTTGCTGTCTGCTTGCAGATAACTGGTTAACTATGACAAACAGACATCTTGCTTGAGATTCACTCTATCACGTCACATCAATAGCTACAGATGATGCTATCTCCCATGTATAGTAATTTAGCTCGCACGGTTGACATGGGCTTCCAGCCCAAGGGTCTAGGACATGTCCCTTCAGATATTTATCCGGCAACAAATACTGAAGTATCGGAATTAAGTTTGAACACTCATCCCTGACGAGTACTTTGGTGGCTGTTTGGTCATGTGGGCAGACCTGTGTGCAGCAAGGTCTTAATGCTGCAGGCTTTACCGAACCTTCTCCCGTGCAGCTCGCTGTTGTCCCTTTGGGTCGTTTTGGCCTTGACCTAATTGTGCAGGTATGTACATGATGATATCTTCGACCGACGCGTTGAGTTTGTGAGCACATGAATTTTCTCGTGGTAAGTTTCGTGTGCTATCACAATGCAGTGGTGTTGAGCAAGTACACCTCAATGTTGGGACGTCTGCGATGATTTCCCAACAGGCCAAAACAGCAAAAATTATGCCTCTGGTAAAGAAAATGCACCAGTGTGTGGTTTATTCAAAAGGATTTTCCATCATTTTGCACTGTCCCAAAGTGGCACATTCAGAATTCAGACACGCATGAATGGTTCATGTTGCATGAACACAAGGAAGTAGGAAGACAAATCATTCTGTTCTTTTCTTTGGGACAGGCCAATGGGGTGCTTATGATGTGAGTGCTGATAACTTGGGTTTCAGGCTAAATCTGGCACAGGAAAAACCGCCGCTTTTGGTGCAATCATTGTGGACCGTGTACAAACATCGAGGAATCAACCCCAGGCGCTGGTGCTGTGTCCGACGCGTGAGATCGCACAGCAAACTGCCTCTGTGCTGCAAACCTTGGGTGCATATCTGGAGCCCAGCCCGCTGCAAGTTGTGATTTGTGTTGGTGGTTTGTCATTTGCGGACGATAAAGAGAAGTTGGCTCGAGGATGCCATGTATTGGTGGGGACTCCAGGTGTGCAATATTGGAATCTGAATGACGTTGCTCAAATCCTGCATACTTCAACCCCGAAGATGGAGAGAAGTATCCCACAAGGAACGTGATTGCGCATGCATATCATATTCGGCCTCGTAACATAGAGTTTTGCTATGAGTTCACAGTTGTATGCGGAACGGTTGCACAAGCTTGCAGCGTATATTCTACTGACAGTACAAATAATGTTTGGCAACGAATCAGCAGGAAGAGCGTTCACTCTGGTGCTTTGTCACGGGACATATATGATTTTGCTTCATCTTTTCCACTTTGATGCACAGCAATCTCTGGGCAGCCCCGACTGTGATACAGATATGCTTTATTGGAATCTGCACACTGGGTTTCCACGCACTTGTATGGGACTGGGTACCTGGATTTCGAGATTTTCCTTGCGTCATCCATGCCCACTCAAATACATGCTATACTCCTGTTCTGTAAGTGCAATTGAGCAGGTATCGATGCGCTGGCCCAATATGAGTATGCGTACTGGGACATGGCCACTACCCAGCACGTGGTATGACGTTGTGTATGGTCTACCGAGTTGCGTGCTAAATACTAGTACAGTTCAAAGAGTTCCTGAAAATCAACGCACCAGAGATTCCATCATCCGTGTAGGAAAAGGCCACTTATTGTTGCACACCCATGTGCACAAGGCATTGATGTTTCTACGTGATAATGCGCTCAGAAACCGACGCGTAAGCTGTGCTTGTTCATGCATATCCCGAATTGTGTGCGATCATTGCGAAAATGCACGATAGCCAAGGATGAGCAAAAACCTATATGAAACAGCATTTATCAATGCCATGACCACTTTCCCTCTGCGTCGCATGAGGCGTCACGCTTTGCATGCAACAATGTGCATATGATTTGTTGGGAGTGATATGTTGACAGCTTTACTGAGTTTTGGATTATTGTGGCAACCTGCATCGCCTCTTTTGGATGAATCATGATGATGCCTACAAGCCCGAACCAGGACCTGACGGTATTCCATGGTATCATGCTCTTGAATATAGCACCACATTTGCGTTGTCGTTAGTGTGTATGGTTGATGCCTAATTGGAGTGGGGATGCCGCAGGTCGTCTTCGGGCTCTACTTGATGCGGGTGAAATCAAGATGGAGATGGTCCGGCTTCTGGTATCCTAACTTACTTTCCGCGTCTGTCAGATTATCTTTGCATGTATGTGCATCCAGTAGTTGGGTGTAGCAACTGTCGCACTGCACCTCCGGCTGTCTAGGACACGATCCCTGAAGTGGCAGCGACTGAATTGGAAATGCTTTCTGATGAAGGGACCCAACAAGATTGGCATGAACTCATTTTACACAGATATGGTCCTGATACGCATTGATTTTGGGACGAGAGCTCTACCCACTGGTATCAAATTTGCAAGCCAAATCCAAACAACAAATGGTTCTGGGGACTCGTGAACATCTACTGCCATACGTATTTGCAGCGACGCGATAGCATATCCAGCACAAAGACGCAGCACACACGCCATAGTATGTATGCCACATTGCCTGAGATTCTCCTCTGTAGACAGTCTCTCGCGCGCGAGCAAACGCACTCGGGACGGGCTTGCGTTGCTGCCGCACCTGGCCACGAATCAGTTGACGAATCCCACACATGACACATGACCGCTGCAAACACTGTCATCTGTTGGCTACATGGATTGCTGTTAAGTTGATCAGATCTTGTTGCAGCCTGCGAGCACCTCATAGTTCTCCAATCATCTATCAGCAATAAAGATACACTTCAAGTGATGAAGTAGGCAAATTCTGTGAATGTAGTAAGAGATCACGCACAGAGACAGTACATGCTACATGTGATGGATCGGATGATTCCCTTTTATGATGCAATTATTTATTGCAACAGGTGGTTTGCGGGGTTGTTCCATAGGTGTACGACGAGGCGGATGCTCTGCTTGCGGATTTTTTTGTGCAAGATGTAACCAGCATTCACAGCAGCTTGCCAGAGCGGAAGCAGGTGATGAGCCAGTCAGAGCCCTTGTGTTGGCATCACATTGGCTAGCATTTATGCATTCATAGATTGATAGTGCAGAGGCTTGCAAAGCGCAAAAGGGAGCAACTGCAGTCAGTGAACCCTTCTTATGTACATGCATCACATAATCCCGTTCTGTTTGATGGTGCCAAATAATGTCTCCAGTGCATTTTACACTTCATCGTCTCCGTTATTTTATGCTAATTGTAGTATTACCTGTTCGTCTATCCTTAAGGATGTCGTCAACAAATGGTTGATCCCTAAAACGTTACAGCGTAGGCTGATGGGGCAGATCCCCCAAAGCTGTCCTCGCCACTACTTGAAAAGACGTGGACATAGCGTGAGCAACCACACACAAGATTGACCCTTGAATGTCCGGTGTATGCAAATCTTGCCAGCTTATTGTGTCTGTTGCAATCAACAGACACAATTTGAAGAGCGTCTATCTGAACTTTCGACTGGGGTGTGGACCATCTCAAGGGATGCAGGTTGGGTTCTCAATTGCATGGCTGCCATGTGCAGTTTTTGGTTGTTGTTTTGGTTCTGATGGGCGGTATCATCGATATGCAATCCGTTTCAATACATTAGACCATGTAGACCAGACCCTCCAGATGGACTACGCATGCATACATGTGTTGTACTTACATGCTGTTTTCCCCAGCAGATTTGTGGTTTTCTGGTTTGAATGCTGTCGCATTAATCCACGACGCTGTTGGCTGGTAAGCTCGGAGTACAAAATCCTTGAAAGTTCATCAACGTAAGTTTTCAACCTGTTTCCCTGGAGCACGGACCACATCCACAGTTCTGGCATCCATTGAGTGAGCCGGCGTGCGTGGGCTGTGGTTGGACCATCTGTTGCCCACACAGGTGCTGGCCTTCTCCGCCACTTACACCGAGGAGACCATGCGGCGGTTGCAGGGGCTCATGCGCGACGCGCAGCACGTCAACTTGTGCACACACACTGTGTCCTTGGAGGCCATCCGGCAGGTGAGGCCTGGGCTACCACTGGGCTACCACTGCAGCTCTGTTCTGCACCTCCGCCTTGTCACCCCTCTAAATGAAGTATCAAGTCGATTCCCGTACTCTCGAAAGGGATGGTGCATGTGCAATAACAAGGTGAGTGCGTGCAAGCTGTAGGCAATGGGCGGCAGCGCGGTCGTCGCGTATGTTGAGCGGCATGTTGGAATGCCTGTATCAGGCCCCACGTATTTGGATTCCCTGTTTGTTGGTTTCTCGGGTCCCTCCTGTACTCGCTTGTCTCTTCATCCCTGTATTCTTGACTTGAGCCTAAGACGCTTGGAAATTGAACATATTTGATATTCTTGCATCGCCACACTGCATGAGGTGTGAATGTGGCAAAAGAAAGCGCGAGTAGTGGGTGTTCGAATAGAATTGGACTCAGACTCACGCTGCTGGTTGAATATGATTTGCTCCCATTTCATCTCTTTGTTATTTGGATGATGGACTCTCTTTGAGATTGAACACCACATCCAAGCCGGTTGTAGGGCCTGGGGGCACGCTTCTTCTCATGTCAATCCAGAAGCTAGTCTGGCTGAGAGGCTATGTGAATGTGGGTTGGTGCAGTCTGTTTAATTACTTACATCAACTTACATCAGACGGGCTCTGATGCTGTTGTTGCTGCCGCTACCCTAAGAAATTCAATGCAGGGTGTATCGATGAAATGCCTGCAAACTGTCTCAGAAAAGGTGTAAGTGCGCACACACATACTGACGCTCTCAAACATACCATATCTTGGGACATGACCTGTTGGGCAAGGGTCATGTCCCAAGATATGGGAACATATCTCAAGCAGCGTTCACCATGCCGTGCGCTTCATTGTACCACTGCATAATGTATCCTCGAATTGTGGTTTATCGGGTCGAAATCGGATAGTGTATAATACAGGGAGAGGTGTCTCATCTTTCCCTAAGCTGATCTTTTTGTATGCGCTTGAGACAAGCATGGCGTTCGTTTCGCTTTCGGTCCGCTTCCAGTGAGCAAGATAATGTTGTCAGTGTGTCTCCAAAAAGTGTTCTGTCAGTGGTAGTGTCCAATTGCGACAACTTGCAGTATGTAAATAAGAACAATGTTTGTACATTAACGCACCATCTGAAGAAACAACAAAAGAGACTATGTAGCTGCGTGTATCAAGATTACTCGCATGCTGGCGCTCTGCCGCAAATGCCAGGCAAAAGTTTCCTCATTTTGTATGGCAAGAGTCACGTTGCTGTTAGTTTATACTGAAAATTACGATGCATGCTAGGTGAACAACTTTACAGCATGCTTATGGTTTGACGTCAAATATGTTCTTTCAAAGATTTTCACACTTGCAGCGTTGTATCTGATGTTCAACAGTTCCACCTCGTGGTACCTTCCTCGGCCAACACATCGGAGCTGTACAACTCCAAATACAGTGCCGTGCTCAAACTGTTCCAATCAGTGACCTTCCACCAGGTATGAATGCATGTTCCGTTTCCCAAAATTCCTGCCTCGTTGTTTTTCTTGACTGTGGAGGGCTTGGAGTTTATGTATTGCCTGAACCGACTTGCATTAGAACAACTCTTGACATCAAGTCCTACCATGCAGTGTGTTTGTTTTTACGCACTTTATTTGAAGCCGCCTATATGTCTGGATTTGTGCGTAGAAATGTTCAAAAACGCCACCCCTCTTTTCCCATGATCATGCTCTGTCAGTTGCGTCTGTTACATCTCTGTGCATTGACTCCCTTTTGGCAAGTAGAAAATGTGCGCATACGTCGCAATGTTATTCTTATTGTCTTGATGGCCGAATTGCGGATTATGACACGCCTTAGTTGACTTCAATCTTGTTCATCCAACTCTCAAGTTCGCATTCAAACCCTTTGGTGAATCTCCTTGATGGACGAGTTGCTAGAGACCATGCTGGTTGGCAAGAGTGCCACTTCAATCGACAACAACAACGATGATCCAATCATCAGTTCAACTGCCAGATCATTTTTACGCGGTATTCATTCAATTCAATGATTTAAAATCTATTTAAAGTTTTGGATGCCTCAGGCGGTTGTTTTCTGCAATCAGCGTTGGCATGCACAGAACCTGGCAGATTCGCTCACAGGTGCGTCCGCCTCGTCCCACACATATCTTGTACACGCCCAATCTCGAAGGCATCAAAACAAAATTCATGCCAAAATAGCATCCAAATGGATTCAGTCACACGGTGACAATTGTGGAAATGTTATTTCGGATGCTGCGCCTTATGTTTTTCACCTGGTGACAGGTTTTCATGGTTGACCTTCATGGTGATAGGGTCCAGAGCTTGACTCAGAGCTAAGGCCTCCTGCCCAATGAGAACGGGATTTTCTCAAATTGTGTGGTCATGTGATGAATATCCGAAAGCACCATTTGTGTCTGCAACGGTTGGAAGGGAAATACGTTTGGATCCGTAAGGCAGGAGCAAATCGCCACATCTGTCTCATGCGAAGCAAAATCTGCCAACTCCTACTTTGAATCAAGCTTGGGACCCTGTATCCCAGAGTCTGTGGCTCCACCGACTGAGCTCCAAGATTCAGAGCGTGCAGTTATTAAAAGTGCTCTGTGTTGAATTTGTGCAGCAAGCTTTGTGCGTGCGTATTTCATTGTTGTTCGAGCGGTCATTGGTGAGTCATGCGCAGATCGTGCGATTTCATTGGGTTGCTTGTGGAATCCCTGGCTTCAAGGCTTGCTGAACTTTGAGTGGGCGCCCGTGGTTGGCGGCCGCGAGCCTGGAATTTTTTGAATTCCAGCAACGCTGATGGCAGACAAATGTGATATTTAGGGCTTCATAAGGGATCATCTGAAACTGGTCATTGTAGACCCCTTGGCAGGTTAATATGACATGTGCATGGCGCTCCAAATATACCTGCAAGTCTTACTGTGGCACATTCCATATTGTTTTCCACCCAATCATGTTACGTTGAACCTGAAATGAGAATGAAACCCAATGTTTGTGTACGGACTTTGAGTCAATCTATATGATCCTCGGCCCTGCTGAACCATGCGTGTGTGCATACCGGTGGGCGTCTCTTGGATAGTGCATTCGACACCACTTCTGTCCGATGTGGAAGTGCAATCATCAGCAGATCATTTCTGCGGGCATCACAGCACATGTCATCTTGATCCGGTGCTACATGATGTATGATGTGAGTTTGACTCGGTGCGCAGATGTTGCGCTTCACCTAGTGCATGAAAATGGTGTTCTGCATTTTGGTTGTTTGGCAAGGCTTCCTGCTCGCCTGATTTTGTTTTTTTACGCTGCACATTTCCCTGCATCCGAAGATATGGAATTCGACATGATACACAGATTCGAAAGTATGCAATGGTTGGGTCTTCCACTCGGCATAGTTTGTATGGTTTGCTGCTCGTTCGGCAAAGTCTCGTTGTTTCTGTACGTATAGTTGGATCTGAGCCCTGATCGCGTGTTGTGAAGTCAGCTCAATTGTTCACACAGCTGAATTTGTCCCAATGGGAGTGTATTCCTGATTCAACCCTCCCATGTAAGGTTTGTCCGGTGCGGGCGTACTTCGCAGCGAGCGGTTTCCCAGCAAAATTCACATGCGGAACACACCCTCAAAGGTGCGCGCAATCTCACACCCCAGCATTCGCAATCCTTGCACCATTCAACCTGTTTAGAACTCGCTTGACAGGATGCCATTCTGGTAGTGTCATACAGCTGGTTTATCTGGACTCTATCAGTTAGGTGATTGTAGGCTTGTGGGTGTTTTCTTGATGGGAATGATTTGGTTTGCATGAGTGACGTTCGTTACCAGGAGTTGAATGAATGCACTTGTTTGCTCTTCTTGGTTGGCGATCTGTGTTGAGCTCAGGCACCGCATGGCTGTGATGGAAGAGATGCGCGCATTTCAACTGCGGGTGCTAGTATCCACGGTAGGTACACGACAACCCAGCTCCACCAAGAGTAACGACACCAACAAAATAGATTGACGATATCGACTGGTCTGTTTTCAACTTCCACTTGTGCTGTTTGCAATGCCTTCCTCAATCCATATCATGTGTACTCAACAGCTTTCTGTCCGAGATCTCAAGAGCATAGACGTCCTAGATCTCGCTGCAGTGATTCTCCCTCTGTCAGCCAATTGCGCCTCAGATTTTCGTGTAAAAGCGTCGAACAACATCACAGTACACTGTTGCATTTCACCTCGGACTCCATTAGTACCAGTCCACAGCTGCTGCAGGTGAGACTAAGTGAGTTGATCTCTTTTTCAACCCGCCACCCAGGAGGCATGCGGATCCTTCCACGTCTGCTTGGACTTGAAGTTTCAGGTCCAAAGCTTAAACATGTGTTGACGTCTGTTTGATGTGTGACTTTTGAATTGCTGGAATCGCCCTTCTGCAGGATCTGACAGCGCGCGGGGTGGACCTGGAGCACGTCAACGTGGTAGTAAGCATGACTCTGCCGGCGGACGGAGCCACCCTCATGCACAGAGCCGGCCGCACAGGCCGCTTTGGAACCAAGGGTCTGGCTCTGGTTGTAGTCACAGCCGAGGAGCTGCCTATGCTGCAGGCATGCGCGGCAAACTTTGACGCGTGCTGACGGTTCTTGGAATGTTGTTGCTAGATTCATGGACACAGCAGATGCGTAGTGCAAACTCTCTACTCCCTGATGACCTTCGCTGCCGTGCGCTATGGGGAATTGATGGCAGTGTGTATTCTCTGTTGACTCTTTGCGTTCGAACAACTTGGACATGATGTATGGGATGGTTTCATCTCGAAATCATCACAGGCCCAAATATTCGGACTTTCCTCACGGTGCTTTGCACTTTCTTCCCGCCAGACCCCATACGCTCTATGGAGTTATGGTGAGAATAATACCTAAAGCACATTGCTATATTCAACACTGTTGAAGGGCATGTTGTGCCACAAAACTCAAGTCAGCCTATGTCTTGTCCAGATTCGGCTAAATGGTGGGGGGCATCCCGTACTTGTTCGAATTCCCTGACTAAGGGATATCTGTCTTGAAGTCCTGCAATTGTGAACATGTGTATATATATCGCAATTGTGAACATATGTAGTCGCATGACTGAGAATGTTGAAGTGTTCATTGAGAGCCCGCTTCATCGTCATATTTTGAGACAATTCTGCAGGATCACTGCACCCAAAATGTTTGGCGCCTCGTGTCTCGCCTTGAGAGTACCCTTGGTAACGCAATTTTGGTGGAGATTGGGTGAGGATTTTGAATTCGATGTTCCACATGCTTCGCATGGTTTCTTTTGGGCTGAAGTCTGCTCCCAGCCCTTGTGGATTGCCGTTTGCTGATAAAAGTAGACCGAATGTCTCTACGTCTACAAGTCAAGCAACAGAAGTGCAATGCTCAATCACTTTGGTAAGCGAAATTTGTCATCAAGTCGTACAAACGGGAAACTTCATTTTGATTTTAGAGTACGGCCGCAGGAATTGGGACAATCCAGCTGTCAACCGCATTTGCATTGCGGACTAGTCTTTGCAGAGCTGTCTGCCCATTTTCATTGCAAACTTGCCTGCTTTGGGTTCCAACAGGATATGGTGAGGGAGGCTGGTGGGCGCACGGTGGAGCCCCTGCCCGAGGACTTGCCAGACGGTGCGACGAGAAAGATCACACTCAACAAGTTATATCAGTGTACACTGAAAAATGATACTTTAAACAGTAGCCTTCAGGATTCCTGGGTGTGCTGGGTGTAGGTATTTCCCGCCAGGTATGGATCCTTGTGTATTTTGTGGTTTAATCGGTTAGTCAGGATATGCTCTGTGTGCACAGAAGAGGCATGCGCCAATGGGCTGGTGACCAGGAACATGAATATCGGGAAGATGACCCCAAAACAGCTAGCTTGTGTGCTGAACAATGGTCAGCGTGATCTTGTCGTGGCTAGGCGTAGATATCTCAGAGGTGTTGCGGTGCCAGGTATCCCTAAGTCTACATACCAGGTATGTACAGGGATTTAATCAGAGATCTACATGCTTGAGTGTGGGTTCATATGATGATGGATTGGGTATTGCCATGATGACACATTGGATCGGTGTTGCGTATCCCAACTCGTCATATATGCTTTTTCAGTTAACAGTTTGCACCTAGACAAGTTTCTGAAACTTTACCAACGAAAACTGTATTTTGTTCTCGTGGTCATTCAACATTCAAACTTCCTAGTGATGCTTGATTTGGCACAATATATGTTTTTCAAGTGCTTCTGCTCGACTGATTCTCTCAGTTCGTACTGAGTGCTTGCTACTCACTAAACCATTGAATTAGATGTGCAGAGTTCCCTTATGATGCAGGCCAAATTGATACCCATGCGCAATTTCATGTTGCAAATAGACAGTAGAATGATCATGAGCTGGACGCGGGGATAAACAATATCTTGAGCATGCGGCAATCCAGCAACCTCCTGGTAACGTGCGCTGTGCTCGCAGATTTTGGGACGTATGAGATCGACGATGAGGCGCAGCAGGCTGCCTCTGCCGCCCTCAAAAGTGCTCCGCAGGGGGTTCCTGACACCAGGAGCAACAGCGATGGAGACCCAGACAAGAGAGTTTTTGTTGGCGGTGAGGGCATGCAGGGATGGCACCGGCAAGTACGTGGCGAGAGGCACTTCAACAGGTGCATGTGCATGCATGAACCACCATAGGTAATTGCTTTGGATTGCTGGCAATAGATTGGGTGGGAGTGAGCCCTTCCGATGCTGTTCGTTCATCGTGTGTACATCCGTTGCCTATGAACATGGCCAGGCGTAAAGTTTGTGGAAAGGTAACCAAGTAGTGTTTCTTCGAGTGGAATTCTAACAGAAAAGTTGACGTTGGAGCTGTTGATGTGTTTTGGTTTTCGGCTGGGACCATCAATAACCTAGACCAATGTCTGGGTTGGCATGTTGCACTGTCTTCCCTTCCTGTCCCCAGTGAGATCAATGTTTGGATCTGGGATGCTGACGACCGATTGTTTGCAAGACTATCGCGCTGCATGTTGTTCAACATGATATCAGAGCCTGCGGATTTCTGTAAAGTCCTTAGTTGTGACTCTTTTCATCGCTGACACGCATGCTGGCACGTCTGTTGCAGGTGTCCTCACTATGAATCCAACACACCAATCCTGGGCGCCGATGCGCAATCCCTGGACAGTGCCTCCTTTGATCCCCACTATTTTTCAGACAAATCAGAGTGCGTCAGCCACACAAAGACTGTCAACACACAATCTTGGGCGTTGGATTCACCTCAGGACAGCAACAATTTGTCTGCGGAGCATTATGAACCGCCTGGCTCAGCCCCTCAGGCAGCTACTGAACCCCAGATGCAAGGTGGTGTTTGGCACCCACAGCACATCCCGTGGGGTGGCGAAGGCACCGACTACACGATCCCATGTGCTGATCATAGGATGTTCAGCTCTGAAATCAGTGGAATTCCAGAGCGAGTACCCAGCGAAGCTGAATGGGAGGAATGGCAAAGGTGGGCATCGTTCTGGTGGTGGTACTGGTGGGAGCAGACACACTTACCTGGAGATGGGTACATTGCTGAAAGCGTCATGCATGCACGTGCAGGAACCTAACGATGATCTAGACTTTGTGCTCCTATCTTCAAAGCTTCTTTGTCTGGTGACAAATGTAACTCCATATCAATCTTTGTAATTCATGTTAGAACAAGAGTATCATGTTGCACCTGAATTCTTGGTGATGACAGAGAGCATTGGACAACTCACTTGGTCGAGGAGTTCCTGTTTTGAGAGCTGTCTTTCATGAACGGAAATGCCATCCATGTCGTCATGACAGGCACTGTGAAACCTGGATGATGTTGAGTATATATATAGGGACATGACCC
>NHOP01000386.1:0-15711 GCA_018697155.1 Pyramimonas parkeae | reverse complement strand
ATTATTATTATTATTATTATTATTATTATTATTATTATTATTATTATTATTATTATTATTATTATTATTATTATTATTATTATTATTATTATTATTATTATTATTATTATCATTATTCTGCCAAGTTCGCCCGTCCTTGCTCAGCCCATCTAGCGGCTATTGTCTGGTTGAAATGGGCAAGGAATGGCAATGTTAGCGGATTTCAAAACGACGCAAAGAGTGTCATCCATTTGAAATGGTTCCGGGGAGGCGGACACCAGAAGAAAGCGAATGAAAGCAAAAGGAACCATCTACTTGAAATAATTTAGGAAAGGCATAAGAAGCGGATAGCAAAAAGAGCCATCGATTTGAATTTGTCTTGGGAAGGCATGCGAAGCGGATTCCAAAAGGAAGCAAATGAGGCAAAAAGAATCACCCATTCAAATTGATCCAGGATATGCACATGAAGAGGATAACAAAAGGAAGCAAAGGAAAACAGACGGAATCGTCTAGTTGAAATGGTTCCGGGTATACAATCGTTTTCATCCATTGGAAATGATAAGGGTACAGCAATAAGAAACCAAAGAAATCACCCATTTGAAATGGTTACGGGAAGGCATTAGAAGCGGATAGCCAAAGGAGGCGAAAGAAGCAAAGGATCGCAAATTGCATCATCCATTTGAAATGGTTCCGATAATGCATTGGGAAGCAGAATGAATCATCACATAGAAATTGCTCCAGGAAGGCATTGTAAGGGAATGCAAAAGGAGGCAAAATTTATCATCGATGCGACAGGTATGGGTTCTAGGAACGCAAATGCACAAAGGATCACAAAAAGAATTCATCCATCTTCACTGGTTCCGAGAAGGATGTATGTATCCCGACAGCGATCACACGCAAAGGAATCACCCCATCAAATGGATCCGTGAGTACGTGGGAAGGCAATGAGAAATCGGAGCAAATCGGACTATTCGGTTCAAAAAACCTTTGCGCGCTGCGGATCGCCTTTACGACACCCTCTGTGCCTGCATAGCGGCTAGGCATACCGGCCGTGCCCACACCAGGAACTGAGAACGTTGCTAGGAAACAGATATCGACACTGAACGAGCCGCACCTTTCAAATAAGTTTCAGACATTTTACGATGGTTCGTCTGGTTCTGACAATCTTCATTTTTGCGAGTTTTACCGCTTCGGAGTGCGCACCCAAGAAGTCCAAGTCTAAGGTATCCGTGTTGAGACCCTTGAATATTTTCCCGCTACCCTCGAAAGGCCACCTTGTTCGCTTGTTACGGCTAGAGCAATGTATTGATATGCCCTTTGCCGTTCACAGTCTGATCAAGAGTTTGGTGGCCCTCTTTCCCGATAGGGTCGGTTTTCAAGAGGGTGTATGCATGGTTGCAAGTAGAGGACTTCGTCAAGTGTGATGTAGAAGTAACGGTCTGCAATATCTGAATTCAAGCTGGACACTTGAAGTGTGTCCTTGTTTTGTTTTGCTCCTTGAAATTGTCTTGAAATTGCCATGTTCTTGCTGCACAGAGCACTTATTTGCACTTGCACCCTTGTGACACTACAGTCAAGCATTTTTTGTCGAGCCGTTCGGGTCTGCATCTTTCTATGTGATTCCTTTGATTTTCGATGCTAGGTTTAAGCGTGTACATCTGATTCCGAGATTTTGTGCTCCATCTGTTCCTACAGCTGAACCCTTGGTTCTTCAGGACCACAAATTCACCATCACACTAGAACAATATCAATGGATCTGAACCCCTAGAAACCGCGTTACAGGGATAGTTTGCTTCAAATAGTTTTCCTGCATATGACGCAGAACGGCTCGATCTCTGTTCTCAAATGATATGAAGCCAGAAATCGTTTCCTCGCTTCGCATATCATGTTGCGTGAGTGCTTGTGCCAACTGTGTAGCTGCTCCCTGCCTGCTTTTGCGATAGGAGTGGCACCGGTGGCTCGGGGCAGGAAACGTCGAAACTGACCGCTGAGCTTGTGGTGTTTATGCTATGAAACAATAAGTAATGTACTGAGCGCATATAGATCATTGCAACACCTTTGATGTGGAGATCCAAACAACGTGGCATTTAAACAACTCTTGAAGCGTGTTCTGGGTTGTGTGCATCCTATCACATTATGTGCAGCTGGATGTGAGTGACCCGACAGTGTTGGCTGCATCCGAGGTACGCCCGTAGTATTCAACCCTCTCCTTTGTCACACCGCTGATGAAGATGTCAATCCCGGGAATTGTTCTCTGATATCACATGTTGGAATACCACTATATGACAGTGCTTAAAGACATGATTTGATCATTTGCGACTCGTTTTGAATGCGTACTATATCAACTGAAAGGTTTTTTTTCCTGAAAATATTTTAGCGTTCGACAAATTAGTATGACTTTTCAACCTGGTTAAAGGTCGGTTCACATGAACCCATTTGCACATCTTGATTCTGCTTTCGATCAAGCTTGACCAAATGATGTTCTATTGCAGCATGCGTACATGATGTAGGTCCCTAATGAATTGATTTTGGCAAGAGATGATATGTTATGTTCGCTTGAAGCCTCATCACGCACATGAATGTACTTCGTTCGCCTGATATGTACTGAGGGTTTACATATGGAATCATAGATTCATATCTTGTCCTTTGCTTTGAAGTCAATGAGGGTTTCAGCAAGACTCTGAACTGTTGTTGGCCGACATGATCTTGGCAGCCCAGATTTCTCCTGTGTCTGATCGGAGGCTGTATCACACATATTCGGTGTGAGCTGCATATTCAGGTCGCATTTGGGTATACATTAAGTTTTTCCACATGACCTTGGTGGTTTCATAGCCCCTCCTCCATCGCAACTGGTTGCTAGGACCGGGCATGTAAGAGTGCTTTCAAAACTTGAAACAATGAAACAAACTACAGCGGACTCCTAATTGTTCATCATTGAATTGTTATCTCAGCTTTGAGACAACGAGACAATGAAAACTCTGCATAACTTTCAAGTTCATCAGCGTTGGAGAGAGACCCTGGATTGCAACTCATTATTCGGTTGCGCAAGGTGGGAATGGAGCAAAAAATTGTGCTACAACTCATGTAATGGTCAATTCCTCATAGTAGCCGTATCAACACACATCATCCCATTAGATAGCCAGGCTGTGATGATTTGCATGAGGCTATTTTGATACACTAGGTGGGCAAGGGTCAACACGTCGAGAGGCCATCTGAGCCATATCGATTTACAGCCTTCCGATTAACGGTTGGTGCAGAATTCAGCAGCCTCGCGTCAATGTGCATGTGCGAGACAGCTTGTCCGTTGCCGAGCATCGCATGGCTTTGTCCATATTGTTTTCTTATGGAGTTCATGACGTGATGCTGTTTTGCACGTAGCATTGTCCGTTTTCGGGCCAAGATTTCGTTTGGTATGTAGAATTCGAATGTCTACATATCAGTAGTGCTTGGAGGTGTTTGGTGTACAGTTGGGCTGAGAACTTTCCATAGTATGAGCATGAACAGTATATTGGCTTAGAAGGGATCTTACGGCTCGGATCACCTATAGCGCAGGGAATTTGTTCAAGACAGTATTGCGCTTGTTCCACATGTCACCATATTTTGTAAAACAAGGGGAACGTGGAAAAGTCAGAGCAATAGTCCCTTAGCTCTGTGTATGACACAACCCTTTACCCACCGGGCGGGAGGTCTCGTGATCGGAGTCTCGCACATGATTCAACAATTGCATCGGGTACCCTGTGTACTTGGTAAAGAAAAGGTATCGTAGAACCCAATGACACGTTTCTCGTCATCCTTGTTGGAGCCTGCTGATCTTTGCACATCCTTATGAAACAGGCATGGCATCGTTTGCTTCATTTGTGGTCAGTCACCAGGTACCTAAGCTCTGTTGTTTGTTGGTTTGTCTTTGACGGTGTACGCCCCCACAGTTTGCAATGAGCGAGCTGCGCAAGTACTGCGACTATTGCAACGACGAGCTCAAGCAAACCTACCAGGTTTGTGTCTGTTCAACACAATACTCTAGAGCTGAGATGAGATGAATACGCGCTCTCTTTACGAATCCCAGTGCATAGTGTGGAAGACCCAGCTGTCAAGGATTTCAATCAACAAATGCTCCAAGTGTCCCTTTGTTTTCTTTGTCCAGACAAGACACAATTTGCGACTTCCCAACAGGACAACAGCTACGTCAATTGGATCGCACTAGGTCCTACCAGTTCCAGGTATCCATCAGAACGCGTGCACAAAGCTCGAATCCATATCGTAGAATCCAAGGAGAAATTGTCGTGTTATCCTCACTGAAATATCCTGCTAATCTGTACAAATCCATATCCAACAAGTATGTGTCACCTGTTCTATGCTGGCCGCGCGTAGTCAAGGAACATATTGATACGTTGGGGTCTTGGAACCAATCCCTGATGATGCGAGCATTTCTTGTTGTGCGTGCAAGTAATGTGTGATTGTCGGAAGAGTTTTGAGGTTCTAGAGTGTTCATGTACAAATTGCAGCGTATCGTGACGTTCAACTCCTGTGCCCTCTGTGCTTGGGTATCTCCCGATGGCAATTGGTACAAGTGTCGCTGTAGACCTGTCAGGAATTGCAGATGCATGATACGGATATCCAAAAATTAGGGTAGGTTTGATATCGAAAACCTGGATATTATGGATGCATCGCATGTGTCGCTGGAGACATAGGTGCAGATGGTTTGGTAAGTTTTTGAAGAAGTCACCATGAGCCACTTTCTACATCTAAATCAAGAGCTGGGGCTGCGACCAAAACATCTGATGATGATGGGGATGCAAGGATGAGGCCCTTCATCAAGTACTAGACTTTTGGCTAAAGCATCCTGTGCCAACAGCCTGCCGCCCTCCCCCAACAGCAAGAGAAATCCACGAATAATTTGATTTGCGGAGAATTGGGGTAATGTACATGTTTGAAACATGCAGATGTATTTTTGTGCAAGATCCACACACACTTCACAAAAGAAATACATCAGAAACCTCATGAGGCTCACTCAGGATTGCCGGAGGGCGCACACGAACATGATATTCTCTTGAGTTTGCGCTTAGCTCCTCGAATTTGTGCTACAGGGAAGCATCATGTCCTTTGAAATGAACAGTTTTGAAATATGTTGTTCGTCGACGTTTGATGTTTAGTTGCAAAGCTCGTCCGTGTGTGTGAGATGACAATATGCTGGTTGACTCGGTGTCCTGGTTTCAGAATCTGAAGCTGCAATCATTAACATCAGCTTCAAGCCAGCCAACGTCGGTATGGCCCGCAACGCATGTTAACATTTTGGGAGGCTTGTAGCTCGGACAAATCTTGGGGACACGACCCTTTCCCACTTGATGATATTGTGATGTCAACCGAGTGGTGCGCTAAATTCCACCACTGAACATCGTCACTCTGAAAGCCAGTGTACCAGGTCGATGTGTAGAGTCCACGTACTCGCATCTCATTGCCTCCATCGGATTACTGATCTTTGTTTTTCCATAAAAAACACATGGCTATTTGATTTGCCGCAGCATCCAAGCCTGTCGTCCTGAAGCATCTTGGATCAGAAATGATATTGCACCAAGAAAAAATCAGAAAAGAATGAAACTACTTTGCTACCATGTGTCCAGGTCATATCCACGCCCCGGTTCCACCGCCACTGTAGTCTGTCCTGCGCATGTTTTGAAATTGCACACTCAACTGTGAGTGTGATGTCTAAGGCTTGACGCACTTGGACCCAGTGATCGCACATGCTTCGACACTGGGATGGTCGCACTGCCTGAGCCGGCGCAGTGAATAATATTTCACGCGAACCGGTTGAGCCAAGTGTTGGGGACAGCGACCAGGCGGTTTTAGGACTGCTGCTCCAAATGAGAGATAACAATCGAAGCTGGCATATTTGTGGATCTGGCATTCATCAGGAAACGCTGCCATGTCGATAAGATTGAAGTAGGTGATGGAGCCTCTGGTTTAGGAAATGCGCCCTCAACAGAAGCCGAAGGCAAGTGGGCCGCTGGGCCTGCCGTCATCTTGGGTCAGGCCAATGCTACCGCCATAGTGGTATTCAGAGTCAAGGATAACATTCGGTAAAGGAACTTTCTAGATGAGTGATTTATTGCTTGTTGTCATGATGTCACAGCGGATGACAAAGTGTTCCTCATTTGATGGTGCACTATTTCATGTTTTATTTGTGTCCGAATCGGTGTTCATTTTCAGGAATAGATTGGGCAGAAGTGGAATTTCGTGCCTGACTCGGTCCACAAGGCTTCCAGTCAACTGCGTCAACATTTTGACCCTGTTTGTGTTATTTTTCTTCTCAAAGCACACTTGAACATTCGTGTAGAACCCGGTCAAATACAAGCAAAACACCAAATAAAGTTTATTCCAAAGAGAACTTGCATCATCCCTGTAGACATGGGCTCATGATCTTTGCATGCCCAAATGCAACAGGCTTGTGTGCGACACACCACAGTCGGGTACGGGTGCATTGTATCTGCTAGTGGATACATATCCAGGGAATGTATATTTAGGGAAGATTGAAAACCTGTCCCTCGGCGACATCTTGGACAATAAACGTCAGCGTCTGTAAGCAGTGGTCGTCCGCAAGACGATGGAGATGTGGACCTTACATGGCAGTGGCGTTCTCCCGATGTTGGCATTCTGGTCGTTTATCTTCGTCTTATGAAACGATAAGCTTAATTTTGGTGTGTTTTTGCAGCTGTCTGACGGAACCATGTACTTTCTTGGCATGACCCTTGAGACAGACAAGCCGTATGATGGAAAGTTCACAGACTCACAGGTTTGTTGCGATGATGATGCTTTTGTCGGACCTGCATAGTCATGGAATGCAAAACCCTTGTTTCGTCGCCATCATGTTTCCATGCTTGAGCACCTCTGGCCCTGTGAGATGAGATTGTACCACGGAATGTTTTTGGTCCTATGAGATCTGGCCAGTTCCTATCATAGGGCAAGAAATTTACTCATGATCACTTCGAGATCGATTTGAGTGTCCAGGTTGCTTTGTGAGATATTTCGTGTGGGTGAGTATCTTGGTGTGATGCAGACGGTGATCGTGTTCCAAAACAAGGACGGTAGCTATAATGGCATGTCAGTGGAGAGGTCACCCTTTCTTGAACACTAGTAGCTGGACTGCTAATTTTGGCCAAAATTTGCCTGTGATAACTCATATAATGGACAAGTCTTCACTACAATTACGCACTGAAATATATTGGATAACACAAACCTGTGAAACATACAGAACGAATGAACCATTCGTTGACATATCAACATAGCAGGACACATGATGAAGGGTGTGAACATCATTGAATTTGGTCGCTTTGTCCAAGCTTCGGCATCGAGGATTGTTGCATCGCGCAGCTGTTTTGTTTTTTATATTTGTTTCTGGAGGCTGTTGTATACATGACTTAATGTTGTCAATGGAAAACTCGCAACACGAACAGCAAGTTATTGAAAACAAGGCATGAATATGACTTGCAAGTAGGCGGAGTAAAGAGCGTGTTTCTGTGGACATCAATTAAGTCCACAGTATGTAAGGATACCAGCAGGTTGGAACAGCTTGCATGGAAACGTGCATTGTATTTCCTTTATTTGGTGTGTGGTGCATGCATTTATTTCGCAAATTAACATACATTTACATCAACTGCACGTGTATGTGGTGCCAACCATATCATCCCAATGGGCCACCGACTCCAAGCAGATGTAGCAGTGCAACACGTCGAATGCCCTTCCAGGAAAATACTCATCCGACTCTCCCTCCTTTTCGATATTCGGTGTTTTCTCCGTTCCATGCCTGTTGGAGACAGCTTGCACTTGGGGGCAATATTGTGCCTGACTCAACACGCATACAAGCATGCAATGTTAGCTTATGTTCACTGTATGGAACACAAAAATATTGTGTTTCCATATATTCAACAAACTATGAATCGACAGGATGCTTAAGCTATTTTCTCATCATGCAAAGTTGCTGCATTTCGCGATGGTTCCCCTGGGAACTGTTATTGATTGATCCCCGCATCCTCCCACTCGTGAAAGTACCCTAACCTGATGGATGACACATGGCCCTTACTAGATGACGGGATCTCATGCGAGTACTGTGTCGTTTGCTACCGTAATATTGCCATAAGCAAGCTTCAATTTAATGTGCCACATGACTGTCGAATCTTATGAGGCACCATGGGCTCGCATATGAACGGTTCTACCACTTCACCCCTGACAGTACTTCCTGGCTGTGAAGAGTGAAAGGCAGGGGTCCCAAAGATATCGCATCAGACGCTCACGAAACATACTCATGTTGGTGCAGACTCCCTGATAAGCTTTGCAACCAATTGCTGGCGAGGGAACTACATGCCCACCGTTACTATGGATCAACTTGAAATGTATTTAAAGTCACCCATGTCAACAACATTGTATGTCACAGAGCTTCCGGCGGACAAACAAATCCATTCTTCACACACGCTAAACGTCTGATTCAACATAGTAGCAGACTGCTTCCACTAGTAATGCTTGCATATCAACACGTCTCAAGTCGCAATAAAAGTTGTTACCTGAAAGTCTGAGTTGGTATACTGTTGGATATGTATATATATATATATACATATATATAGAAATGTTCCATGAAGTAGATTTCAGTTACAACAACTATAATTCTGTCAGGCTCTTGCTTGCCAATGTACACCGCTCTCACGATCAACGTAGGTCTCTTGATTTGGGCATAGGGAATGTAGTGCAGGTATATTCAGGGTTGCTGGATAGAAGAAGTTTTTCCTGATTCACTGCATTCAATAAAGAATTCACCCAATATGTGTTACATGATGAAGACCCAGAATCATTGATCTTTCATTTGCTCTATAGTCCTTTTAATAGCTGCTTGTTCACAACCTTGCACATAACTGACCATTTTTATTTTCCGAATCAGGCTTCGGAAAACAACCAATCCAGCCGTCAGCGTGCATGTGTTGATGGTCATTTGCCTGGCCTGCGTGCTTGCTGGCAACTCAACGCAATGTGCACGAGGAAATCCATACACTTTATTCTCCAAAACGATTGAAGGATCCACAGAACCGAAAACCCATATCAAAAATCCAAAAGCAACTGCGGCAGAATGCGCTCCAAATGAGATTGCTCCACAAGAGGATCTCCCTCTATCTCAGCTATAGTAGCAGCTCGTCCAACAGCCTCCACCACAAATGTACGAACCTGCAGTTTTTGGATACGATGTCAAGACGACAAATGCAATTGATGATTAGTACAAATAGGCCGTTCTACGATGGCTCAACTAGCCTTGGCACAGCAGCGTCCCGAAAATCCCGAACCCTCAAGCTTCTACACGTAAAATCTTCACTGGTCTTGATTGTTTACTCAGTGGAACATGAAGAAAATTGCAGTAAGGAAGTCTGAGGCAGATATCACCCTGCAGTTGTGATAGCAGAAACATGTGAAATAAGCATCACCAATAGGATCAATACTCACATCATGGTTTGACGTGCAAGTCATGGCGTTGGTTGCCAGTGTCATATCATGAAATCAGATACAATGCTCCGTTGCATACTTTGTCCCTTCCAAATATACATGCAGCAGTGACAAATATGAGCACTTGGTCAAAACGTCCGTATGATCGAACTGCCACCGCAGAAACATGTGGACGAAGTGGTTAACCCTCAAAAAACTGCGGCAGAAACGCTGTAGCCATGAACAAATCATGGAAAAAGCCATAAAAAACAGGAATCTCTGATGGAATTGAAAACGAAAATGATGCTTTCACAGAGGGGATCATACACAGCAAAATATAGTCCTTATATGAGCAGAACACAGATGGTTAGATAACCGCATGAGACTTTGTGTGCAACAAGTGATAAATTGCAATAGGGAACATGTGTTCTTAGGGTGTAGGGCCCAAACCCTAAACCCTAAACCTTCTTTGTTCTCGACCTGTGATTTGGCTTGCTTTCGGGATATCTTGCCACATGTACAACAAAGCATGCGTCTCAGGATGCATGGCCCCCTGTCCATTGAGAAGGGCTTGAGTACAACTACATGATATGCGACCCCTAAAACTATCTCATGCATCACATGTGTGAAATGTAAAACATGGTGTGAGAATCTGACAGTTGTGTGTTGGCTGTATGTCTGGGGAAAAATATACCATGTGTACACCACATATGCGAAGACCTTGAGAAGATGCACATACTTTGGTTTACAGAAAGCTGTCGACTGGAAGAATCTAAAAGGATCGAACCAAGAATCTTTTGGCTGCTTGGGACATTGCATGGATCTTGTGCACGGATCTCGATCGCATGTAAAGGACGAAGACTTTGTCTTCATAAGCCATCAACACATGATTGGGGGCAAGAGCATTCAGAGCTCCCCTCAACAAGTTTTCATCAAAATTCCAAACAGAAGACGCAGCCCAAACAACTCAACAGACTTTGCTTTCAGTATCGCGTGGCAACGATGGACACTTGGCGCGGAGCCGCTGTTCTAGATGCTAGAGCTCATTTTCAGTGCGCGAAATGAGGCTCCCCATCGTGTTCCATTTGATAAATCTCTTATACTTACATTGGAGCAGGCATGGATTTTTGGAATCTGTCTGACCTCAACGATGGTAGGCAGATTGCGTCTCACATACGCAAGATGAACACACCGGGTCATTGACAGCAAATGATACCCTGAACCTTTGTTGTTCAAGCGAACTTCTAGCTAGTTGTGCTTGCTTTGCTTGGAAGCACGTTCCAATATGGTGACGGCACTGCAACAGAACATTCTTGGAATTCTAAATGAGATCGCATTTCATTCGCGAAAGTGCTGGACAAATGATGCAAGTCGGATATTGTAGCAAACACAGTTTTCTTGTTCCTCACGCGTATTTGATAAACCCAAGCATAGGTTTCGATATTCCCGCAGATTTTCATAATCTATGTAACCGGAACGGCATGCTATGCCAGGGCAACACCTCTCTCACTGATTGCGTTTGAAAAGGAGCTATACTGCGTATTCAAACCCGCAACCTATGGACTACGAAGCAGGGTGGATAACCACAACACCAAAATCAATCGTTCAGAGTACTGACTATATGTACCTTCTCTGTACTGCATTGATCACCCCTGTGGGTCAGACACCAGCCCAGGTCTGATACCAGCGTGATACCAGCAATATTGTAATTCCGATTTGAAAAGCTTGCTGTTGTGGAGAACCGTGGACTCAAAACGGTGTTGCAACGAGACAAAGTGAAAACTGTCGATAGTAGGTGTGGGTGAATGCAGCACTACTGAACATCAAGGTGAACATGGGGATTCCTTCAATGGTAATACCTAGATGGGGAACTAGTACCTAATATCATTGCAGTTGATAATCTTAATGTTATGCTTCATTGTTCAAACAAAAATTGTTTCCATATAGAATTTAGCTTTGCGTGCAATATCCGTTGGCGTCTGGATCGAGGCTGTGCACAATGATTGTGCAGCGACGTCCTCATCCTCACGACATCCCACAAATCATTTTCCGAACATTCACGAAACACCTGATTGATGACGCATCCTCCCTGGGACAAAAACAATATATTGAAAGTGAGCAAACATGATCCGGAATACTTGAGTTCAAAAGTCGTGCTATTTGATTTTTGGGTGAGGTGTGTGTTCACAGCTATTTGTGCTCAACATTCACAGATCAAAGTACTGATTTCAACCCCGGAAATCAGACCCGGCATTATACAGCTGCAGAATACTGGGGATGCTTGTGGGAAAAGGCCATCGCAATATCAGCATATCCTGCAGATATCCTGTCCAAAGTGTCATGGTATTGAAGAAGCAGTCACACTTATGACTTTGGTGCCTGCAATTAATCGCTTGCACATCACCTACATGTAAACAAAAACACAATGAGACCAGGCTGACAACAACATCAAGGTTTGATGATGATTGCATTCCACAAGGTTCCTGTCTGCTGCATTGCATAGGCCATTCCTTTATCCCTTTCATCCTGCCCAAATTGCACATTCGCATTCACCTAGTGCTTGGATACCCAACGTACCATCTCAGCGGCGATCATCAGAGCGTCTCGATTGGCAACAGTTGCGCGTCTAGCTGCGCCTTGCAACTCAACGCTCTCCCAAGCCAACTTGAAAATCTGAGCACAATCGTCGATGTACAATAGTATTCAATCTCTAGAGTAACAAAAAGAAAATGAAATTGAAGCAAAAAAGTTGTATTTGGCAAGATCCCACGAGGTGCTGTTGTGCTCTCCCGCGCAGAATGTGTGAGTCACCATCTTTGATCACGATGGGGGGGGATGCATTGGAAAGTAATGTGAGTAAGTTCAACACAAGCGTCTCATTAATAAGCGAGATTCGTGCAAGAAAAATCTTAACATCAATTGAAAACTTCAAGGGAATATGGCAATTGTGGATATTCGCGTTCGCCCCCACCCAGCGTTGCAATACATCCATCCATCCCTTGAAATCGACCTGAAACTTTTCAAGACAGAGGAACAAAATGGGCATGCTGCACGCACAAGATCTTGGATTTCTGGATACTCAAGCAACTATACGGAGCTTCACAGGGAAGCGCAAACAGTATCTAGTCCTTTATCTGCACCGATGTGGAGAACAAGCGAAGGCCTTCGGAGTGTTTGCCAACGCCTTGAGAGTGGTTTCCATTGCAGTGGAAGCCTGTTGCGATCCAACCTTGCTCAAAGACATGAACTCGCAATTTGTGAGCGATTCACTTAATTACTATGAGAGCAGTATTGCATCAAATTGATACACCCATTCACATCTCGCATATCGCATAATTTGAAGTCAGTGCAACGGAGTATGCAGCACACATGCGTTCGGAATCAGGATGAAATGGCAAGGCTGCAGATGCTTGTGTTAAGTCCCGAGAAAACACGTCTTTGAAATTTGGTCAAGAAGGATACTGAATTCCAAATAGCAGAAGAAAATTTGTTCCGAGAAGTAAAATCCTTATCCAAGCAAATCAACAGATCAGGCCGCATGCTTGAAGAAAAACAAATTTGCTTGCCACAAGCTAAGAACATGATTTTGTTTTATGAAACATCAAAGCTCAAAACCTGAAACAGAACCAAAAAATCCTTGCATTCAGCACACGCTTGACGTCATGAGATAAAACCCCACCTCATGAAGAATCTCGAGCTTGATTTCAGCTGCACGGACGTTATCTTGTTCCATGATCACAACTCCGGTGCGCTTGCGCAAAACGATGTTCAAGAATTTCTGTACTTGTCACTATACACAAAGACTGGCAAAGCGTTCTCCCATTTGAACTACGCGTGACCAATCCTTAGCAACACACGATTCTCTTCAACCTGTATCAAACTGACAGCTTTGAATACCCAAGGTACTCTCTGTGTGAGAAGTCGATGAACAGATAACCACCGTGGAGATATTTCAGGTCATTAGGTGAGCGGACAGTAAATCGATGTTCGCTCTGCTCATACCGCTTATGTGCCAAGAGAGGCGACCGGTCCCTGCTTGTGTCTTAAGAAACGATCATCCCGTTCTAAACCGTACCTTCCAAAATGGTAGGCCTATCGTTTGACCATTCGAAAGGATTCTTGCACTTGTGCTTTGCACTGATTTTGTATGTCACAAATCTATGCTTTCTTTTGTGCCGGACCTCGTTGTGGGCTGACTGCAGTACTTGACCAAAAGCGTAAGGTTCGACGTAGAACCTCCTTCGAGTGTTGAGACCATGCAAGCTGTTGGGGGAAATGTGACGCACAACTGAAACCAAATATCGACGACATCGGTAATATGAAGGAGTTCGTAGGCGAATTCGAGGTGAAAGGGAAAAATATCGAATAACGAAAGAGGTCGTTAGATGTCGTCTTTGGTTACCAGGGCGGGTTCCACGACGGCGAAACCCAAAAACGACATAGCATCGAAAAGCGAAAGTCGGGATGCAGCAACTTTCGTCTTTCGTTGACAGAGATAATAACAATAGGAATAACTATAACAATAAAGTGAACCCCATTACACTAGGGGGTTTGTTCAGAGCTAGTCCCCAGCCACAGAGTGGGTTCCCTAACGCCGAAGGCCAATACGCCAATGATATCGAATGGCGAGGGTGAAATGTGAGTGATGTGGTCCTTAGTTAACTCCGAAGGATTCGTGTTCGGCCCAGCGCCAAAAAATCAATTCAGAAAGGCGGGTTTGTCATGAATGTCTACGGTTAATAGTTATAGGGTTCATAGTGGGCGAAACCGAAAACAGCAATAATATCGAGTGAACGCTTTTGAATCACCAGTTGACATGTTGCTTGTTTATGCGATTGGTGTGATCACTCGCTAATCGAAGAGTACCCGCCAGCCAGCATGGCCATTGGCTTGAAAACAGCAATAATATCGATTGGCGAAAGTGGGGAAGTAATCGGTGTCGCCTACGGTTGTAAGAGAGGAGTTCCTAGACGTCACAGCAGAAAAAACACAATATCAGATGGCGAAAGTGGAGATGTCATTGATATTGCGCTCGGTTATGGGGTTCATAGTGGGTGAAACTGTGAACACCAACAACGCTGAATTGCGAAATAGGTATGTAATTGATTTCGTCTTTTGTTGGTAGAGAGGATTCCCAATTTAGGGAACCCAAAAAGGCTGGTAATATGAGAAGGATATGGATAGTAATAGTGAAAGGGGTTATGCAATTGATGTCGTATTGAATTGATTGTGAGGGATGTCTAAAGCCAAAAACACCAATAATTTCGGAGAGCGCAATGCAATCGATGTTGGCTAGTAGAGAGAGGTTCTATAGGCCGAAAAAAGCTTATGATATCGAATGGTGAAAGTGTTTATGTATTTGATGTCGTCCACGGTGAATGAACAGTGGTTCGTAGACGGGGGTTTGCTTCAAACATGAACAGTAACGGATCATGAAAGTCGGCCGGCAATCTGCATTGTCTTCAGATCGAGAGGGGTTCGTGTAAGGTCTTGTCGAAAACATGCATATCGAACAACGATGTTGGGTTAGCGTTTTCTTCCCCGTCTACAGACCAATTGCGGGTTTCGAAATGTTCTCTAGTGACAAAATCTCACGCCATTGTTGTATTTAAGGATCGGGTCAAACTTCCACAACAATATCAATCGGAGTATGCGGTGGTTTGTTTCGGGCACGACCATTTCAATTGCCTTGATTTGCCTTGCGCTATCGGTTAGGCTCCAAACCGTCCCGAAACCCGACACCGTATATGGGGGATTCACTATTACTATGATTATCATCACTACTTCATCATTGTTATCATAACATAAAAACCAATATCATTGTCATTTTATGGGACAAGTGCGTGACGCCTCCCATACAGGGGGCAGGTGGGCTATGTTGGATTGTGATAGTAATTGAATGACGTGACGATCGATTCCTTGCTTACATACTAGGGAAATCGACCGATGACACAGATCAATCATTTCCGACATGATGGTTTTTTCAAATCCACCAATACTACATGTGGCTACATAATAGCTATGGACATCTGTTTTCACATACCACCAAGTATGCAGGATATGAGAATGGCTAGTACTATCATTTTAGGTCACCGCCTATATCTTGAGGTATAGCTCTCAAGAAGACTAAGCCATATTCTTATATGTCTCTTTGGATCACACGGAAACATTCTAGCTACTCCATGCATACACCACTTGTTGTGTGGTTCGAACACACTATCCGGGAGAAAGCGTCGAAACTGGCAAGGATTCCATCACCATTTGGGGAGCCCATCA
>NHOP01000385.1:0-15710 GCA_018697155.1 Pyramimonas parkeae | reverse complement strand
TCTATTATGAATCTACCATCAGGTATCGATTCTAATTAACTTCTGCTCTTCCTGATTACAGTACCTATGCTAGTGGCTATTGCTGTTATCATATGGTACTATGACAATTAGGCATGCGCCTGTGTTGGCATGGTTATCTGCCCAGTGGCTGGGAATCGATTCTCAATGTACATTTAAAGGGTTTACGGGTTAAGTGATCACTTAGCCACAGAAGCATGTAAGCGAAACGGTCACATGGGCATGAAGAAAATCATGCGCACGCATACTTTGGCAGTAAAATCTACGGAGTGCATCGTGCAGGATATACGCTCTATGTCTGCATGTTTGTGGTAGGTTTAATGCACTTCTGGCTAGAGTATTCACTGGAGGTTGTGAAAGTTGATCTGGCTTCCCACTGAACCAATAGAGGAAACGTCTCACTATGCGGTGCAATGTGTGCATGTTCATGAGAGTGAAGGCAATGTTCCATGAGCTTCCACGGTGCTATACAAGACGACTCTCAGATGAACTGATAATTAGAGGTATTCAATGTACACAGACGCACTGTATTTGTCAAGGATGATATGTGGGCTGTACACCAAACACTCCATGCTGAACTCAAAGTGCTTCTGAATATGTGATAAGCACACATGTGATGAAACACCAGTTTAACTACCTTAGTGCCTGGCGGGAACACGGAAGCACTCGACGTATTGCGTATCGTATTGCGTTTTGTATTTGAGGCATCACATTTCGCTACCAGATGTGTTGAGATTGCGGTCCGTCCACATGTGGGATGTTCATTTTATGATAATGTTAGTCAGTAACATGTCGGCATTATGACAAAAATATATATGCATGCAAATGAGAACACTCTCCAACCGATACCCATTTGCTTTGCCACAAAACAAGAAGAGCTTTCAGCTTTGTGGTGCTGGTGAAGCAAAGTGATGGCATTGAGCATTAGCACGCCACACTGCCGTCGTAACATTGTCGCCTAGAACCAGTGCTTGTCATGCAATTGCAGTCAGAGTCGCCATTGGTATTCATAATGAGTAATTTTGATCTCAGTTCTACCTCATCAGGCATTTCTGTTGTACAATGCATGCATGACATAGTAATCAAACTGGAAATCATTTGTCTCACATTCTCTTTGTCACACATTAATTGCGGCCAATATCTTGGAATGCATCAGTTAAATTTGTGTATTTGAAAGACCTGTACAAAGAGAAGTACTCACCACCACTTGTACACATCAACGTAAGGATGCTTTGTGCATGCACAGATTGCATCCTTAGCCACCAAACTCAGAATGCATCTGTAAGGACAGTACTTTGCTTGTTTGCATAGCCTCGATCAATACACACAAACAACATGTACGAATTTGCTGCTGAAACACATAGCGCGTACCAATGCAATGCGGGAAACAGCATCGCAATTATCAACACACATTGGTACTTCTAAAACAAAATGACAGCATACATTTCGTCTCTTTCACGCAATTCTTCTGTTCGTGATCCAAAGAGCGAAGCTATTATTGATGTACAATATTTTGCAGAGTAGAGTCGTTGTACACTCGCCAGATGGTTTCTCCCAAAAGATTCGCCACAGAAAGCACAGTAAGTTGAGGGAAGAGTTTGCTGTTCTCTTCTGTGAGTGGCATGGTGTTTGTGACAATGACCTCCTCAAAAAGGTTTGAGGATAGTCTTTCAACCGCAGGAGGGCTAAATACAGCATGTGTTGCGCATGCAATTACCGACCGTGCACCCTGCAATGATCCAAACATAAGTGTCAGGGAAATTTTAGGTCGACAAACTAACAAATTTCCGGCCAATTGCACAGTACTGTCTCCTCTACTGTGACCTTTCATAATAATCTTCAAACTATCAAAATAAAGAGGAATACAATGTTTTGTGGTATATCAATTGAAGATGATCTACCACAAAACAATATGTGATTACATATGTCTACATGTTTGTCCATACACGCTTCCTGCCCAGCTCTCAGCGGTCACATCGCATTACATACATAGGATGCGATACGACCGACTACCTGGACGGGAGGCCCCATCAACTAACAATAAAGCGGAACTCCAAATCCTAGTAATACCACTCCAGGGTGGTATGTGCACCAAGCCTCCTACAGATCTGCAGATGCGAAGTTTCGATCTGGCCAGATGCGCCCCGAAGGATCATACCCATACACCCGGCAGAGGCACAGTCACGCACACAAGAGCAACCACCTTGATCATATGCCTCTGCATCAAAGTGATGACTCCAAGGTCGGGCAAGAACTTCAGCTCATGTTGCTGGTATACCTCCAGGGGTGTATCCAAGACACATTACATGACTGTAAACAAAAAAGGATGATGGCAAATCGAGAAAGAAACCCAAAAAGTCATTGCAACCCATCATCATCTGTTAGCAATTGTGGCACAACGACATACTGCTGTACTTCAAAGCTTAAGCAGTAATGCGCAGATCACAAAATGATGGCGTAACATGTGGTTCAGAATAACAAGCCAGATACTACAATTCATGTATCTCTCTGGTTCCACTTCATGAGGGCAAGCACATCTAAATTTGCCAGGCACAAGGCCTATTGCCGTTTCTAGAAGAGGTTGCAGGGGACCCACTCTCTAAACTATTAATGCTAGGCTATGAGGCTTGCTTGACGCATGTTGAACTATGCAAAGCATATCTAGAGCTTCAATAAATTGACATGCCCATGACAACCACCTGTAAACTATGCTCCAGAATCAATTCCAAAGTCCTCCCCAATAAACTAATATGAGCAGCTGTGGCCAAATTGTTCATATTTGCAAAATCAAAATACCAAATATCTAACTCCAGGGCCTACACGTAAATTCATGACCTATGAATCTATGCAACGTGTTGTGGAAGCAGTTTCCAGGAAACGCTGTTCCTAGCGCCATCGCAAAGTGGCTAATTGCCCAAGATCAAAACCCCACAGCACTGCAACAGCCCATTGTATACAACACGATGTAAACACACATAGGACATAAACAACATCCATCAAGCAAATACAATATAAACAGAGTCTCGCGCTAGCCCCTAAAAACAACAAAAAAAAGCAGCATGAAAACACCAGAGGTCGCAGAAATGCGCACACTTGCAGCCGTCGTTCTCTCGCAATTCCGACTGCGTCGGTTCGATGAAACCACGGCAAGAAGCTTTCTCGAACTAACGGCCGCAAATGTCAGCATCCTCCACCGCAACTTCTGACACACGGAATCCTGGGAATTGTTAGATACAGGAGAGGACGAGGTAGGGACGGGGGGCGGGCAGCAGGCCTTGTTTTTGAGCAGCTGTGCCCCGCCCGTGAGAGTGCCGGCGGTGTCAATCATGTCGTCCACCATCAGCGCCACCTTGCCCTCCACGTCCCCAATCAGATTCATCACCTCCGACACGTTGTGGGCGGACCGCCGCTTGTCTATGATGGCCAGCGGCGCGTCCTCCAGCTTCTTTGCAAACGCCCGCGCGCGCGCCACCCCCCCCACGTCCGGGGACACCACCACGTAGTCCTCCACGCAGTCCTGCTCAGGCCCGCACCCCATAGGGCATACACAGCGTCATGGCGGAGCGCCCTACAGCTTGTAGCCAACACCATGCCTACAGCGCTGCTACAACAACTCAGGGCAACGCAGCGAGGGAGCCGACACCACCTAGCGCCCAACTCGCACGGAGATTTAGACTCGGCCAGGGTATAAGGGCAGTGTCCCTTGTGGGTTCAACAGCTTTGCGGGCTTGAACATGTACATGAAACTGAGTGCATGGCTTGAAACGAAACGAGATATCACCCTTTTGGGCACTCGACCACGCAGTTGTTCCGCACACCTGTCAACGCATATTCGAATCAGGCAGATAGCGTGCAAGAAGGCGAAGCCCAAATGGCATACGTGGCAGACCGTGCCACAACTCAATGGTTGCTGAAGTCGCATATCCGTTTGTACGAAGCGCCCGACATCAAATGTCGTCAAAAGGTACTGTGACCTTGCCTACCAACTGGGATCACATAGCTGTGACTCTTATCGACGCATTCTACTCTTCGGGCAATGAACAAGGCCTATTGCGGGACCAGGCGAATGAGCACGGCCAAAACAGAAGTAGCCGCCGGTGGATTTGACAGCCAGCAATGCCAGACACATTCACCATGCAACCATGAGTCGTATCGCACGCCAGCTTGCCTTGCAGCAAGAAATGACTCTGCCATCACTCGTTCTATCCTCCCACTCCCCCAGCCCTTTCCGAACCACCGCTAGAGTCCCTGCGAGGCGGGGAGCGTGTGGCCGTACCTGCTTGGAGGCGAGGTACTCCAGCACGACTGAGTTGGCGTAGATGAGGTCCACAGGGATGTCAAAGTAGCCCACTCCCTGGCCCGAGTGCAGGTCGATGACAAGCACGCGGTCTGCCCCCGCCTCCGTGATGAGGTTGGAGGTGAGCTTGGCCGCGATGGATTCGCGCCCCGACACCTGCGCCTCGGCCCAACCGCGTCGCTCGGCTCATCCCAAGCTTATGTGTCAGCTGACTCAGCGCGAGTGGAGGTTGGTTGGCTCTGGTCTCGCTCAGTCCTTCACGCGATCATTCAGCATCCACAATCCCCGCCACGATGTGCATATGTAGCTACGAGGACTGTATATCTCCTCGTGGCTATACAGGGAGATATACATGTCCCAGATATCGAAAAGATATCTGGGACAGCCTTTTAATGATTTTAGAACAAGGAAAACAGACACAATTTCAGGCCGATCGTCGTTGAAGGTGTTGTTGATGAGTGCCGCAATGAGCGCCTGTACGCGCGTGAGCGACTCAATATATGGCACAAGTCCCCTAGTGGCGGGTCTGACGGCTCTCTTCCAAACCACACAAAATCAAATCCAAAGTGCACCAGGTTTATGAAACACAAGAGTAAGGCGCCTTTAAGTTGCAAAACAGGCAGTCAGCGTGGTAGCCTGATATTCCGCATTTCGCAGATAACATTGGGTATTTCGGGTGCCTCCTTCCTAGCGATCACCCATAACCCCGAATTCACGGTTTGCATCACATTGAATGTGGGCCCACTCGCCAGCGGTTTACAACCAACTCTCACCTACTCCCCCAGGGGACTATTCAGCCACCATATTAAGACTGAAAACATCCACTCATCTTGAATTTCACGCATCCATTGTTTTAATTCTCCACACCCACACTCACGAGTGAACCCGTTCATCAGCAGCAACGCCGTTTATCTCCCCGCCGCCTGGATCCATCTGCCCGTTTTCTTCTAAACGCAACCAACAAGCGCTTGTGTTCCCCCTACGCACACCCTGCGGAGCGGGCGAAGCGCCTTGGCACCTTGCGGTCGGCGCGGGCGTAGCCGAAGTAGGGGATGACGGCGGTGATGGAGCGTGCTGAGGCGCGGCGGCAGGCGTCAATCATCACCAGGAGCTCCATGAGGTTGTCGTTGGCGGGGGGGCACGTGGGCTGCACAATGAACACGTCGCACCCGCGGATGGACTCCAGGATCTGCACGTAAATCTCGCCGTCCGCAAAGCGCTTGATGGTCACCCCCGACAGAGGCACCCCCATGTGCTGAGAAATCTCCTGCATATGCGTCCCCGGCCCGAGCCACTCAAAACAAAATTCGTTCCACATCTTGAATTCCTCAGGCGAGGCTGGTGCATGCGGGTGAGCCGCCGTAGGCATGGTGGCATGATCAGTTTCTGTAGCACATGTCGTGTTGCGATTACAAAGGTTAGTTTGTGAGTTGACCCGCAAAGAGCACAGGCCGAAGGTTCCTAGAATCGAATTTCACCCTGTTGGGGGAACCAAGCAAGTGCACGGGTTGGGTCCCGGGAAGCAACTTCGTCGCCAATCTCAGACATCGACGAAGAGACAGGCCAGCCCATTCGAGCAAAAAGGTTGTGATTACGGAGAGTAATTCATCCAAAAGGAATCAAGAACCAAAGACCAACAATTATTGTAATATTCAGTGAACCTACAAAACGGCGCGTTCAATACTAGGGTGTGCTCTTTTGAAGCACGCGTCTCTTGAAGGTCTGCACATCACAATCAAATGAAACGTCGGGTTCGACTCAGGTGGATATAGGTCGCTCCAAAGGTATCAATCGAGACTTCATCGCAGGTTGGAATGACGGCGATCAACATAAGGCAATCGCTTTGCATCAGATGCAAACAATCAAGTGGATATTGTTGATCACAACAAAAACTTACAAGCCTCAATCAAGAAACAAAAAAATCACATGACGACCAGGAATTGTTGCAGGTGACGTTTGCGCGTGGCATTCTGTTATCACAGGGGGGGTGCGAGTCGTTCATTTGGGGAAGAGGGTTGTAGGACTCACCGATGCAAGCTGCGGATTAGCTGTTCCTGAGAAGAGGCGCAGTTTGGTAGTAGTGCTGTCAAATTCCTTCGGGACAATCTGATCATGCGTTGACACGTAAGGCTTACCGTTATTGTCAACCAATACGCCCCCGTTTGCAGCGTTTGCTTTTCCCGCTTCATTGCGACCCCTGGTCTGCTGGGAGGGCAGTGGGGGCACAAAGCAAGCTGGAGCATGTTACCAAGACGGGATCATACATGGGATTCACTATTCCTTCGGCATATGCCTTTTGCATGTGAAACTTGGTAGAGAAAAACATCGTAGAACAAGGAGTCACACATACTTCTGCCAAGCATGCATAGTATGCCTGACTTTTCAGCCGTAGATTATCGAGGATAGGTTACATGTTGTGCCAAAACTTACAACATCGAGGAGTGAAAATAAGTTTTGGGAATGTAACAATACGCACTTTATCGGCATACTTTCTGCAACATTACCAGCAAATCAATATGAATAGTGTGTTCCATGTTTACATACAACAAATGCTTCACATGCGAGGAAATCATAGTTGAAATACAAAAGGGTGAAGCAGAACAACTTGAGGAACAGCTACGACCCAAGAGAAGTCTTTCTGGATTGAATCCGCAAAACGTACCCATTCTTTAAACCATACCAAGAAAAGCTACGTAGCTGTTTCAAGCGCATACCATGAGTATCCCAATCAATATCGATCAATAGCATAACGACCAGGTTTACCCCACACATCTCTTCAACGGACTTGCATGGGGAGATGACTCTAAATGGTGACAATCTACAGGCATAAATAGACGGAAAAACGCCAAGCTAAACAGTTCGATTCACACAAACATCACATATCGTCGAGGGCAATCGGTTGTTGCGTTTCCTGAACTCCTTGAACGACATTAACCTCTCGTGCACATTCCGACACATAGAGCGGTACAAGGAATTTCTCCGTTAGAATTCAGGGACTACAAATGAATCTCACAAAGTACATTTCACGTCAACAAACAAATTCGAGTCGATTCTGAATTTCTATTTCATATGATCACATACTGCCCACAGAACCATTGGAGGAGAGGCTCCTCGAAACGTCACTGCACTCGTTGCAAAAAAGTCAGAAACAACAACAACAACGCTGGGCGATGGACCTTTATTCATGTGCCTAAGATCAAGTGATGCATGCATGTTCTTCGTGAATCAGAAACAGATCAATTGCATATCCCACCACCATATCGAACAAAGGGCGCCACACGTTAACTGTACTTCCTAACCCTCGTGCATTTGCCTAGCAAGGGAATGCACGCAAACCCTGGCGCACTCACAAACCATCAACAAAGGTTTGTAAAGCGTCGGTCTCACTGAGCAGCAATCATTTACAGGCCGGAAGCGTACACATCACGAAGACCAGCACACGGTGCTTCCCATCCTTGCCTCTGTCCACTCACCGGCTTCCTTCTGGCATATGAAGAATGCAAACTTCTTGGGCAATATGTTCGTGCACCTTGAGCACGTAATGGTCTCGTAATGCTAGTGTAGGACATCGAATTGCGAGTTTTCAGTTGGGAAAAAGCCGTGGCGGCGATTGTATTCGATGAAGCCATGTGATTCCTCGGGTCTCTCGTGTCAAAAGTGTGGCCGGATGGGTACCCAGAATTTTGGCGTGCTGCAAGCAATGGAATTTCTTTCCTGATAAACTTCTCAAATATTGTGCTCAATTATCACGACGATGCGGGCGCAGGCCTCGCTAGGGGCGTCAATTTCTGGGTCCCCGCCGATGTGCCCCCCCCTGGTGTCGAGAGGGTTAGCGCAAGCGTAGGTAGAGGAGGCCGACTCGCGGGCTCCCGAATAGGGCGTTGCAATTTCGATACGGCCCTTCGCCAACCTCAAAATGAGCTATTGGAGACCAGGTGACAGTGTCATAACTTTCGGTTTGCTCGTATTTGAATTTCTGCTTTGAGTAGCAGATTCCGTGCCGCCACCTCGGGCCCGGGGCAAGGTGGCCAACGACTTCACGAAAACGCTTTCGCCTTGGATAATGCGACGCCAATTGATCTTTCGGCTTACCTGGTGCACACGTTCCATGGAGAGTCGAGGCTGGGCATTTCGAGCGGTCGCTTGAAAACGGTCCCGGTATGTGCGCACACTTGATGTGTATAGCGCGAGAATCTCAGATGTCACATTCGTTAATCGAATCGATGATTGGAGTACGGTTCCACCTGATGACACGGCTTGGTTGGCATCGCGATCGTGGTCTGACTATAGATGCGTCCGCTATCTGAGAAAAAACTGTGAAGATATGTATTCACAAGTTGAAGGACATTGTGGACACCCGGCTTGACATACACGAACGCTTCGCGCCCAACAAGTGCTCCCCTTAAAAGGTGGACCGTGTTTACGAGATGAGCTAGATGTTGAGTGAGCGGAAAGCCCAAATAATATAGCGATTGCCCCAACTGATCGCAAGACGTCGACGCTAATCGAAAATAGTACCGGACGGCTCCTCCAATGGAAAACAGTTCTCACCTGAACGTGGCACCGTTCGCAGATGTTGCTGACCATTTCGCCGATGGGGTCGCCGTGTTGTCGGAAGGTTTACTGGACGACGTGAAATCACTTATGTTTGAGCTTAAGCGAACGCGGCATACGGGGAAGCAGCAGGAGTACGATAACGTGTGCGAAACCTCCTGTTTGTATGTAGGTTCGTCGACCAGTCAGCAACCTCAAATTAAAACGCCTTCAGCGGTTCCTTGCGCCGAGGGCAGCACGACGGCTTCAGATGTAGAGAAGGACGTGCAAATTCTCAGGCATCAGCTGCGACAATGCGGTGTTGAATCGGTCGCCGATCCTCGGCTGATTCTGGACGAAAGCGTGGTCTCCACGTCGCGTGAAGATGCTTGTAAAAGTCAACGTCTCGTGGGAAATTTGTCAATCAGTGAAACGGTCTTCAGTCCAGAACTTCAAAACGATGTAAGGCTATTGATGACCCAGATGAAAGTATTGGGTCTGGGAATGCAACCAGACCTGCCACAAAAGCTCTCCGAGGAACAATCTGAACTCACCTTGCCACACGATGTGTCCATCAACACGTTTGTACCCTCAGGGGGTACAAACGTTGTAGGTGACTGCGATGGTTTCTTAGAGTCTGCAATACCGTACGAAACATTGCACAATCCTAAACACATGGACTCAGAGTCATCATTGCCAGGGAAAGAGAACTTGGGTGTTGCTGTGAAACAAAGGATAGGTGCTGGATCCCCAACGCATGCCAAGAATGCAAGTGGACAAGAGCCCTTCGATTACAAAAGTGGACTACATGAAATCGGACTAGCAGATTTCTCTCCATCCGAACAGGTGTGCTTGACTAGGATGTCTTTCACAGTTATTTGCTGATGTCTTTGCCTTAGCGATAACACACACATACCAAGGGTGTTTGGTTGGTGAATGTTCACATTTTCTAATATATATCATCCGAGGTTGCACACACAAGGTCCGCTAAAATAGCTTTCACACTTTGGCCACAAATCGCGACTTCCAAACAACGTTTCAATATCGTTCATATGCTAGCTAGCTCCAACAAAGACTGTCCTGTCAGCCGTGAGCAGTTGAATCACAGTCTTCAGGGTAAGCCCGTGACATATTGGGTTTAAATCTGTAATCTGATGGACAAGATGTTGTCACCCTTTCATCTGAGGTACCGCAACTAATTCCATGCACAATGTTGGTCAAACGTGACCAAAGGATACGACCACTTTGTGTTATGACTGCGTTTCAGAATGATCAATGTACTGACTGAGACACCTTTGATGGCATTCACGCAGATGGGAGGGGAATCGTCAGTTGCATGGTCTCTATCTGCTGACTTCGGAACTGCCGCACTTAAGCCTATTTCAGGAGAAGAAGAACTTAGTTTTCCATTTGAATTGTTGGGTTCTTTGACTGGAGAGTGTAAGGAACTGGCTAGTGCATCAGTGACTTCAACTGTGGTGCCAAGCTTGCTTGACGATGTACGGCTTTTGATGTCACAGTTAAGGCAACATGACGCTGAATCCCAGGCATTCACAAAACCAGGAGCATAAAGCAGACTCAACCGTCACCGGACGCGCTTCGTTGAGACCCCGCAGAATTTCTGCATGCAGTATATGCGATGTAAAGATGACTTTTCATTGAAAGCTATGCAAGGAAGGGCTATGCAAATATGACAGCAGAAATACTTTCATGAGAAACTGATCTTGTTAGCTGAGAATACAAACAAGACATTGTTGAGTGTTGCAATACCTGTGCACTTGTCGGTACCTGAAGTTTCCGGCCTTTGATCAATCGCACGATGCGGACCATGGAAGACCAGTGTATCATAATCGTGCTACAACAACTCACTGCCACCAATGATTCAAGAATCTCCCTATTCCTATGAATGCTTCAGTTTGCTTCATGTAATACCGACCGTGATGTCGCTGTATCTGTTTCAGCAGCACTTGCCTGTTGGGAGAAAGTGAGTGTCCCCTTCAAAATGTTCAAAACTGCAAGGCTTCCAATCGGAAGAACCCGATTCATGCTCTCGTGCCCGAATTCAAGTCCGGCCAACATAGGTAGATGAAATGGCACATGCAAGGCTCCGCGCCAAAATCTTACGGCCGCATCCGATTTCTGCAATCAAGTCAAATCTTCACCCTCAGCTTCATATCTTTTGTTGGAGTGTAGTCTATTGTGGCATGGCTTCAGGACACTGAACAATAGAAGTACTCCTATTTGTAATAGCTTCCAAAACACTGCGCAGACTTCATATATCGTCCACTTGTCGTTGAACAAAATTTCTGCTCTTCTAGAGCAACTGCAAAGTATCACCAGTTGGTACCAGAACATTGAAATGGCGACAGGAACATGTGCATGCAACTGTAGACAAGTACTGGATCCGCACCACATCAGACACAGCGTTGCCAAAGTCACCAATCGCTAAGCCGGCAATGGTTTGCCAAAGTCTTCCCTGCAGCACATTCTGCATCATGGCAATCCTGCGATTTTTCAACGTCATACTTAGTCCCAGCTGCGGATTCAAACTAAATGCAGATTGGCTATCTCGAATGCGAACAGTGAAGGTGAAGCATGCATAAATGCTCACATCAGTCAATCAAGTAGCTGTTGCTTGCCACGCTGAACACCCGAGTGGGTACAGTGATGGAACCCCTAACTCCTGGGCTCATGGGTTTCATTACTATTCCTCAATTGGGGCGTCTGCGTGGCCGTGATTCATCACTGACCATGCTGGCCTGGAGGTCATCTAACCAGAACAATCATCCAAACAGCAGCAATTACATCTGGTTGGTTCACAAATCCCAAGAGGCTGTCGCTGACCCGACCACATCTCCAGCCATAAGTTTCATCGTCTGAGCTACAAGTTAGGACTGTTGCTGCTGAATGTGAACCACCACACGTAACAGCACACTGCACGTACAGTCGGTCCACCCTGTAAGGGTCCTCCCCCACGTCCTCCAAGGCTAGAATCACTCCATCTAGGTTGGGCCATGCGGACGAGCCAACGAGAGTCGCAAGGCAACACAGGTTCCCTCCTATCAATTTGCCTGCCACTTCCTGCGGACTCAACAAAACCCAAGGCATTCCACTGTGCAGCGTACAATACCAGATCAGACCCTTAACAAACATCTAAACAATCCTACTTTCACACATATTGATCAGGAGTGATATGTGCATCTGGTATCCCGTTTTAAGGTCAGAGGCCCTTTGTGGCGTTGCTCCTCAAGTTTTCCAAAACGAAAGACAAAGCTGCGCATCCCGCTGTTTACAAGACGATACTAGTGAACATCGTACGCTAACTTCAAGGTTATCAGATGTACAGCATGGTGAATGCGCAGGCGCCTACCGGCGGTCCTGTTGCGTGCAAGGCAGCCGAAGGGGAGACACATGTTGCATCCGTGTCGATCATGAAGAACAGAAACACCCAGCAAGATACAAGTGAGTTGCTGTTGGCATATTCTGGCACTTTTTGGCATGACGCCTGAAGATCCTTTGGCAGAAAAAAATTGAGAATTGAGTTCCATAGGATGTGGAAGTTCAATGAAGTTGGCGATCAATGGAATTTTGTATTTTGAGACCTGGGAATATGCGTTCACTAGCACAGGTAGACAGGATTGAAGTGGGCGCCGAATGCATGGCAACGGTTTCAAGAATCTTCATTGGTTTCCAGGAAACTTGATCAGTATCGAGTGAGGATCGATGGAAACCTCTCGTCTCGTTGGCATTGGTTTTGCCAGACCACTGCACTTGAGAACTACCACACTCCTATGGGTGGGAAGCCGTGAAAATTGAGATGCATGCGAAGAACTTGAATTTGAGCAATTGGAGCTGTTGGGAATATGGAAGAGTGTTCATCACAAAGCAGAGCTCTAAATATGTAGGGCAAGGCAAAGTTCGATTGCAGGTGCAAACACAAGGTGCCAGTTGGCATGGAATCGGCACAGTTGTGCCGTGTCCCATGGAGCTTTGGGAACAACCATGAGAAACTGCACATCACACGAACTAAACCATAGAAGCACCTACAAACATGTACACACAAATTTTACAGCGTTCAAGCAAACGCGCTGCCCTGACACACTCCCTCACTCAATTGAAACTCTAGCATGTCTTCGCCTGGCTTGTAAACCATGCGGGACATGAGCTGCAATTGCGACAGGCAATCTTTGGGAACATGTAAACCATGTAAAAGCGCCTGGGCTTGCGACCGCCCTAACCCACTATTGAGTACGGCCCGCAATCATGTTTGCTGGGGCAGATACGATCCTGTACCGCTGTTCACACGAACATCCGTCCGTATTGGGGCCCAACTCTAGTGCAGGTGTCAAGCAGGACTGACGTACCCAGGTAAGGTGCGTGCCCCTGCAGAGCGCACCTGAGTACTGGTCCTGAAGCAGCACTTTGCCCACGAGGGGTGGGCATGCCTCCTGCATCGCACCTGCGATATTCAGGGGAAAGATGCCTACAACAATCAACTCTCATCGGCACAAACCACCCTCACAAGCTCAAACAGGACCAAACCCAAATCGATCAGCGTTCTTCTCTTGAATACGTTGTGTACATAGCCGACGACAGGGCCCAGTACCAAAGAGCGCCTGCTTGAGAAGGTACTTGGCAGCAGGGCTTGCATTGAGGAACTGCGGTGTTGCTGGCATAGGAGCGTGCAAGGTGACCAGGCCAGGAACCCAGTTCCTGTAGAACGCACAAGTGCATGCACAGTTGGACAAACTTTGTGATGTGGTTTGGTTCTAAAAGAGGATGCACGGCACATCGCTGGAATACTACGCAGGGTTGCAACGGAAATTACAGGTAGGTGTACAACCCGATTCCTTGCAATGACTGTGCCGTACAGTTGAAGCAAGATGCTAGCATCAATGGTAGTATGATCTGTAGACAAATGCACCGCAGCCCTTCAAGGCACAAGAATATACCCTACCAAATTTGTAGCATGTCGTCAACTAGAACTCTTTGTGATACAACATACACTGCCATAGAGAGTGGCTGGGAAGAAGCATACTGGAATAAGCAGTGCAGGACGGTTATGTCGCTGAATCCAATAAAACGCTTCTTACGCAACATCTGTCCGTTCCCGATCCCGGCAGTAACCAAAATGATGGTCACAATCGTGCGGACTCTGAAAACACTATGACAACGCTTATTGAACAAACCCAAATTTAGAGTTTTCACACATGCTACTATGAATACATTGTAGACATCTACCATGTTTAAAGTGACTACACAAACACACTATATAAACATGTATGACGCTACACGCACTCGAAATCCAACATCTGATTTTTGTTTTTGGCCAAATTGTTCAATTTCACACAAATTCTATGATTAAAAGTACTGAAGCTCACACGGAGCACTAGAACCACGGTTTGGCATGCTTTCTGAAAGATAACGATTATTGATAAGCTTTTCCAGTGTTTCCTTCCCGCATCGTTTACATGAATATGTTCCCATATGCTGTTGTGAACTGTATCTTGGATACCAGACCCCTGAGATATACCAACAGCAACAGCAAACGCTTGAGCCCGATATTGGAGTGAGTGCTTTGCCACAGCAGCATGTGAACAAAGTGATCTGCATGCATTAAAGATTCGCACAAGGGTTCTGGGGCTGGATGGGGTGGGATGTACCCCACAGAATCTTCACATCAGATTCTGTGGCGTACATTATGCAAGAGTCATGCTGTGCGTCTGCGAGCATGTGGCTGGATTTGTGCACATTTTCTTGGAGTCATTTCGTAAGGTTCTGGAATCCAGTTGTATGATCAGCTGATGTTGCTTGCCGCCTAATGGGTAGGGGTCATTCCCCATTCCAAATATACCCATACGCATGACCATGACGTTGTGCTTTGCCTGTTCAGCATATGCATGGAAACTTACAGTGCAATGGAACGAGAACATGAAGTATTCTTGATGTGAATTAGCATGGGACCCTGGTATTGGTACTTGTTTTCTTTGAAACATCTCATGTTCTAGGCTTGTCAATTGAATTTCCAATCCAAGATGTTGCAAGCTGACATGACATGATACGTTTGCATGCATACAACTCTCGGATATGCATCAGCACACCGACCCCACGAATCAGTATCAAATTGTAGATGAAACACATGAAACGCTTGTTTCATGTGAATGTGCAAAGGTCAGCAGACTCTTCTGAATGGGACAACAAGATACGCTATCCTAGATCATTCGACATGTACTTGAATCTGACACATGAATTTTGAAGGTTACCCTCTGCAACGGTAGAATTTATCGAGTGAATCAGTTCACATGGCTCCATGCACAGGGAGGGGTGTTTCCCTATTTATACTATACACCCGTACATCAAATGATGCAGGCATTGCGCATGTACGCATCACAATATTACATATCTGCTTGTTGTAAGCTGAGGCATAGGCAATTTGAAATTCTATGTCGCCCTTAAAAAATCTACTCACCTCTACAGGAAACACACATGGGCGCAATGCAGGGTCCAACAGAAGACGCAGGCAACCATACCCGCCCCTAGCACAGAGTACAGCTGAAGTATCAGGATCCCGAAAAGCTTCCGCAAGGGCCTTTGCTCGGCAAGAATCTGGAGCAGACAAATAATCTGATGCATACTTGCTGTCTGCTTCAGTTTCACATATCCTGACCACCTGCAGGGAAATAGGCACAGTGCATGCTTCCACTAGCAGTAGCGCTCGAGCACAGTGGTGAAACTAAGGTGGTCTGGTACATGCATTGTAAAGCTAGACAAATCAACCAATCATTTAGGAGCCCGTACTACATTGTGGTCGCCCACATGATTGTGATGACAATTCAAAACCTATGTACAAATTTCCTGCAGG
>NHOP01000384.1:0-15723 GCA_018697155.1 Pyramimonas parkeae | reverse complement strand
CGGTGCACGGTACATGGTACACGGTGCATGGTACACGGTACATGGTACATGGTATATGATGCATGGTACTTGGTACATGGTACAAGGTCCATGGTTCATGGTACATGGTACATGTCTCTTCACATGGTACATGGTACACGGTGGTACACAGTACACAGCACATGGTGCCTAGTACACATTACCTAGTACACAGGACATAGTATACAGTATGCAGTCCGTTGTGCGCAGTATACAGTACGCCGTGCGGCGTGCAACATGCATGGTACATCGTACAAAGCACATCATGCAAATAATATTGAAGATATTTCATCATGCAACATGAATGATGTATATCCTGTCAACAACAATCTGAGGGGGATGGATCAGTTTTAAAGCATTGATAATGTGCCAATAGGATTTGAGTCCCGCAGAAGATTTTTGCCTCCGTTGGTTCGATTGTATGGACAGGGTGAATTCGCATAACATTGTTATGATTGAGTGGTTATGCAGCTCGCTGAATTGATTCCATGTATTCGTTTTGGGAAGTGCTGCAGAATCCCTTGAACGTATTGCACTTCCTCTGTACCTGTCTGCAGGTTCCCTGCATGAAACGCTAGCCATGCGTATTCTCATGGCCGAGCTAGTGTGCACAGTTTGTCGTTCTTGATTAGGAATGAGAAACAGCTCTAATTCTACTAATTCACCAACTGTTTGTTGAGGTTATTTGTAATGTCTTAATTGTGCGACCGCGAGCACATGGCTGTCATGTTGATCACATCGATCTTTGAGGCTCACACTGTCGCCACGTGGCTTGCAATAGGCACTGCTTCCTTAGAGGCAAAAGTGCGTTGCAAAACATGATACTGGGAAAATACTTGAATCATGATATTGTCCTTCTGGGAACACTTCTGCAGGGGCAATACTTTCATGCATTTGTTGCAACTGTTTTAAGTAAAATGCTTAAGCATGCCTTGCGGGGACTCATATCGCAAATGAAGAATGCTTTGACAGATGACTTCCAAGGAACTTATGGTGACTACCTGTCATGCAAATTATCACGTTTCATTGAATGAGCGTTATTGTTGAATTTCCCCATGATTTTCAGGCTGTTATATCCGTAATTCACACTTTTTTGATATTTTTGGTTGGTCATGGTTTTTGTTTCACAATTACACTTGTTGCCTTGGCGTTAACTCTTTTTGTGACAAACTCGATTAATCGTCTCGAGAGTTGTTGTGGTTGGTCATGTGCTTTTCATGCATGATTGCTTCATGGTGCTTCTTGCTGCTTTTCACCAAATTATTGTACAATGTAGGAAGTACATGGAGCAAAAAGAAATTGTGCTATTTTCAAATTTCTTGTTAAAGGCTTCTCTTGGAGGTCGCTTATCGCTGAAGATCCTGAGGATGAATTTCTGCTGTGCACCTACAGGGCCTTCCACATTCGCGGCAAGGCCACACGTATCCCCTCCGACGCGTCATTGTGCTTGCCACGCCCTGCTACAACTTCCCCCCGGCACTTGCACTCCCTGCGCGCTACGCTTGAAGACGCGCAGCAAGCTGTGGACAGAGCTGTGGAGCTGATTGAGAAGGAGGTGAAGGAAGCCCCCACGAGCAGCCCTACCGCAGCAAGCAAAACTTCCGGTACCCAGCATGGTGGTAGGGGGGCAAGGGGCTCGGACGTATCGCGATACCGCGAGGACATGCGGGCCAGGCCAACAAGTATCAAGAACATCCAGCAATCAGTTAAGGTGAGCAACGACAATGTATCCAATGTATGCACTCATTTGGATGTGCATACGCACAGTGAAAATGCTGCGCATGGTTTAATGTGTGGTTGTGATTTCGGCAGTGTGCTACGTCACATGCGATGGCGGGATAATCAGGGCTTCCCTAACAGTGTGAGTCGTCTATACACATATGAACAAAAAAACACGTTTGTGTGTGGGTGTGAACGCGTATGAGGTGGAATAGTCCCTATGATATTGGATAAGGATTCTGTGTGATGTGCATGGTGCATGGTGCATGGTGCATGGTGTAGATATAGCTACATGATCAAACCTAATGTTAGTGTCGTTGATGCGTGTTATCTATACGCAGGCCTGCATAGATCAGGCGACACAATAGTTCCCTCATGAGCGGGAAATTGTCAGTTTGAGATGGCTGAGGTGCCGTTTGTGTGGTTGCATTTTTGTTCTTCTGCGCAGTCGGCTATGGACGCGCTGGAGAGTGCTCAGGGCAAGATGCTAACTCCTGAGAGTTTGGACTCCAGCCTCGGGGCAGGGCCGGGCCCGGTTTCTGTAGGTGGCAGGCCGGAGCCAGGAGATGGGTCTGTAGGGGGGTCTGTTGGTGTTCGATTTCGCGCCTTTTGGCCGTCGGCGGAGGCGGCAGCGGCGGAGTTTGCCGCGCGTGAGGGCCACGTCATTCTCTGCGGCTGCCTCAGCACCGCCCTTCACTTTGTGGCTGCCCTGCGCTCACACTGCAGCACTTCAGATTCCCTGCAGGTGATTTTGCTGAGGGCGGATATGGATGGCAACCTGCGGACCAATACGTTGGGAAGGGTTGTATTGCTGATAGTGGGGGTGCCCGGGCGGGAAGGGGTTACAATGCCAACATGCAGAGGGGTGTAATGGCTTTTGTGGGGTACTCAGATCATGCTTTCGCTGGATGTTCGCTGGTGCTGCATGCTATGGGCAACCATCCACCCATGTGCCACGTTTGGAAGCTTTCGATTCTTGTCAGTAGAACATGCCAGTGAAGTGCCAACATATGCGCCTGCTAGTTGGTTTTTGATATTTTCACTTTCAGATGGGACTCGTTGCCTTGCCGTTTTCCATTGGAATGGAGGACTCTCCTGCCCATACCTGGCACTTCACACTCTACACCTGCATGGACACCGAGCAGGTTCGCGCTTTCCAAGTGGCCACAAGACCCAACAAGCATTCCAACGTACAATAGCTTACAACCTAGCTCCGGCACGAGATTGCACAGAATTTGTATGCCTGGATTTTTTGCCGCTTTGATTCCAAATCTACTGCGGTCTCTCACAGGGATTTTTCTTTTTGGGGATACAACCTGACGTTTCAAGTTTCTCGAACGCTTTGTACCACACCTGTTTGGCCCCAACCGCACATCGTCACGCCGGTCCTGCGAACTCATCTTGTAGCGGTGCTATCACTGAGGAAGACAATTGCTCGGATCAACAAAATCTGTGCATAAATTTGCCTCGAGTTTGCTGCATATGTCCCCACCTCTCCGTCACTCTTGCTTGTATATGCATCCCTAGTCTGTAGTCCTACTTGAGGAATGTCCACTTCTTGACAAGTTTGTGTGGTTTATGTACTCAGCACTCAGCAACTGGATTGATTCCAGAAGGTAGGCCTACTGTTTAAATCTCTGTACCTTTCCCAATTATGCTTGCCTCTTCGCTGTGTGTGTTATTCACACTTTGATTGATGTTTGTGCCATATTCGATATCCAGACCTTTGGGCTTGAGTGCATGAAAAAATCCCTGTTTGAGAACGCTGCAGCTAGTGCATAGATAATAGTGCTTGAATGGAGGGTGTTGCAGACGCCTTGACCTGTAGAAAATGCAACGACCAGCAGGCTATTCCGACTGGGACATTGTAATGTTGCATATCGAGACCGCGCACAAGCAGTTAACTTATATATCTCTTGCATATTCATACTTGTTTTGGATATCGATTGCGTGTCTTCTGGATGTGCATCATCTTCTCTGACTGGTTGCGGGCCGTGCGTCATGCCATCATATGGATCCTCCGCCTTTTTCTTCCGTTGAAGCGCAGGAGGTGGTGGTGATGGACGAGAACGCCACAGAGGACTGCGTAGAGGTGCTGTGTGATCATCCCAAGGTGTGCTGTGTCCGTGCAAGCGCCTCCAAACTGGAGCTGGGACTGATGGGATCGGGCCAAGCCACTGCAGTGGTGGTGCTGGCGCGTGCTGGAGGTGCGAGCACGATTGTAGTTCTCGGTCGCAAGCGCACTTCTCGTTGCGTTTGCAATGTCAACGCAAAGTTTTCACGCTTGAGTTTCATGACCTTGATGTGTATACACTGCAATGGATCTGGACTGATGCAGGTAGGCTGTCCTGTATATTGAGTGTTGCATACCTTGCGATGTATGTACCTATGCTGAAATCCATCTGGACTGCCGGTTGTATCGGCTGCTGCATATTTTGAACACGATAAAGATGCACAATACCCTAAACCCTAAACCCTAAAATCGCATGAATTGAGTGAGTTCTTGCACGTGTTCAATGCCATGTTTCTTGCCTAGGATGATACCGGCCTAGCATGTGTGCGAACTGCAACGTAGCATGACGATGACCTGCTTCGACCGGAGTCAGCCTGTGTTTTAAGCGTGCTGGTGACGACATGGTTATAGCGCTTCTCAGCGTGCGTTTCCTATGTCGCCTACATGGCAGTGGCTACATCAGTTCTGACAAGCCTCAGCTCAGTTGGTGATTGACCTTGCTTTCTTGCTGTGACTTCTGATCATTCGGAAGATTTACAGAGTTAGCTTGCAACATCACCCCATTTCCAAGCAACAATGCTTTTGTCTACACCCTCGGGGTTGTGCGGCAACTGCCCAGTCCAACGGGTGCCTGTTGTGTTGGTCAATATTGTCGTTCACCACAATATTGAGTTCTCTTGACCTTCGGTGGGTTTAGGTGAGGAGCTGCTTGCGTTTAGCGAGTACGCCCTTGTGGACGCCCCGGTGCTCCGCCTGTGCAGCGAGGTGTGCAAGGTGCGCCAGTGGCGGCGCGATACTCTTGCAGTTTCCTCCCCAGACGTGCGCTCCCCATGGCCAGAGAAACCCGGCAACTTCCAAGACAGCAAGTTGCACTCGCGCCGCGCAGGAGGCGTGGCCATGCTCGGCAGGTACACTATCCCATGGGGTAGCGGGGGAGCATTGGGGGTTGCGCGCGTACATTCAAAGATATTGAAACATTGCGTTCTTCTGCGCGTTGGTTTGTGAGATTCCAGCAAATCGATACTTTTGGAGCTTGAATCGTCGCTCCCCAATCAGGGTTCCTCGAGCTGAGGTCACTCGCCCGGGATGCGGAAAAATATTGTTGCCATTGGCGTTGCTGTCGCAGGGCCTATCTCCTGAAAACACGCTCGCCTTTTCAATGCGTCGTTTGCAACCGCGTTGGAAGAAATAGTGATGGTTTATGACAGCATCTATTGTAACGGCAGATGGAGCTGCAGATAGCATTGCAACTGCCTAGAGTCATCGAAGTTATCTTGTGGCTTAGTCCATTTGCCAGCGCTCAGTGAGCTATATTTGGACAGTTTCGAAGTCGAGCCAAATTCCGTATGCCCCTCCTCCTCCTACGTTCGATTTGTATCGTTGACTCTTGTTCTCCCATGATATTACCGATGAAGATGACGTGCTGCGGTCTCTTGCATCGCACAATTTGTGGTTTAGTACCTGGTACAGTGATTTTGCAGCTTACCTGTGCCGCGGTGGAATTTGGCGTACGACTCAGTTGACAGGGCTTCCGGCCCTTTGGAAAAGGGTCATGGTCCTGAATGTACATGTATCACTAGATCTTACCAGTGGACATTGTGGAACATGTTCGAGTTGCCTCTGACCAGTACTGGTTGTGTGGGGATACGCAGCGAACAGCAGCAGCTGGATGATGAGAAGAGCGGAGATCATCAGCGGGGCGTTCCCGGGTGCAAGTCACGGGATTGGGTGCCAAGGCAGGTGCTTCTCGAGCTGGTGTACGACTCCAACGTGAGGTTCTGCGGCCTACATGGCACATGGGCACGCAGTGCAAACTATTTCATGTCCCCGGCCTTCGCGGCGGGAATGGTTTTTGTCAGCTCCATCATGGACCGCCTCACCTGCCAGATGCTTTATAACGAAGATCTAGTACGGGTTCGTGCCCTAGATTGGGTCTGGGAGGGCACGTGGGGTCAGGGTTAACAGGTGTTTGGGCGATGCGACCTTGTTCGGCTGCAAGTGTGCTTTCACCTCGGCCAGCTTGTATGCAGTGTCATGCACTTATTGGACTCTCTTCAGTTTTGACCTTGGGCCAATACTCTGCAGTGTGAGCAAGCAAGCTGTGAACTGATGCCTTGTGTGTTTGAATCAAGCACGATTACTTGATGAGTTGGAAGTCCATGGAAGGCAAGCCTGTTCTTGGAACCACCCGAGAGCGCTGCTCTGGGGTGGAAAGCAATGCTTTTACGGCGCCCTGATATTGGTGTTGTGCAATTGCGATGGGCTTTTGACTAGCTGGCCTATCGTCGTGGCGAGGTCGTGACACCTCAGGCAGTGTGCTCCTTTCCCATGGGCATACTTTCTTTAATGAAATACCTTACAGCTGTTGCTCCATCAATTCAAGTGCAGTCATGCTTTGCCAGCCTTCTTACAAGTCTGTTTGGGAATGGGTGCGCAGATCATCGAGGCGCTGGCTGAGGACAAAGCTCGCAGCGGGACCCGAGGACAGTTGTTGCAAGTCAGGCTTACTTGCATTGGCCGAGGAGGCATGCACTCTACCAGCCCCCTCGCCCTCTCACGTGTCCACGCCAGAAGCACAATGCTCGGAAGAATGCGGATGGGTCAAGAACAGACATACAAATGACATGGGAAAATACGCGAACTTGCAATGGATATGATCTCAGTGGGCTGCAGAGTAGGATCAAGAATGGATCGAATAGGAGGTGTACCCCTGCGTGCATGTTGCAGTACCAACAGCAGGTGTTTGTGCTCGCGCTGCAACATATTTGTCGCCCGTGAAACTTTTGCGCTGGTCATGTGGCTTACTCAAGAAGGTTTGCATGTTGTGCAGAGTACACTTACGCACAGATAGTAGCGTGCCTCCTTCAGCGAGGCGGCCTAGTGCCTCTGGGCCTCTACCGCGAGGCAGGGTGCGGCCAAGCCCCACTGCCGTACGTGGTCACCAACCCCTCTGCACATGCAACGGTCACCTCTAACGACTGCATTTTTGTCGTGGCCCCTCCCCAGGTGCCTCCCACACCAACCTGAAATCTGCCACCCCTTCCATGCTACCCTATGACGTGACGTACCATCCGGCATCACACTCTTACGAGTTTGCACGACGTGCCATCCAGATTCTCTCTACACACCACAGTATCACACAAGGTGTATCGTACTGATATGCTTGTCTAAGTGGAGTCAGGAGACTGTACATGGTGCACTTTGCTTTATCCACACTGCATGCCATACCGTCCTTTGTGATTCCATCATGGTGTCGTGGCTGCTGTTGGAATTTTTCTTGAATGACCGGAATTCAAACATCAACAATACGTTTGGGAACTGTTTTGGCATAAACTTGCATTCTTGCAGCAATGGGTAAAGCGATACTATAGATCAAGTATATCTAATCATTTTGATATGAACCTCTGCAGAATTGGTCCATTGGGTTTTAGGGAATGTACCCTTCCAGCTTGAGAAGTTGCTCCAACTTGTTGCAACAGACTGGCTTACTCATGCGTCTGGAATGAAACCCTGAGGCAGTATAGCATGGTTGCGTTAAACCCGTGCTCGTAGCGTTGCTGTTTCCATTATGGAGGCTTAAATTTTTGGTCATGTGTCGATTGCACCGTACTTGTTTTTGTCAGGCTACCCAGCCTCAACGGGATTATATGGAAGGTGAGTGCCATGAATTCTTGATGTGTGGGTTGTTCATGTTCATGTTTCCATCAAGGATAGCAACTTACTATGGCGTCGAGCAGGTTGTGATTTTTGCCAAAAGCGCTACTAATCATCTATTCTAGTAATCGTCTATTCTGTATAAGCGACTTCTTTCTGTTTGGATGCTGGTTATGTGAATTTCATGCAGCTTATCCATTTGGCTGCTGCATGTGTATACGGCTTTTTTTCTGGTTGTGATTTTGTTGTTTGAGGCTTTTCCGGGAAGCCAGGTGTGTACACAGGCGAGGACATCCATGACCCGTCAACCACGCAACACTTCTCAAGTCGACTGTTAATTTGATTCTGATATAAGAGTATCAGAGTAAACCCTGCGTGCTGCTTCCATACAATGGCTCCACGTCTCTAGTAGAATACTTGTAGGCATGATGAATACCAGTTGGGTCCGATGAGAACAAATGGGAAGCCTGTATAGTGGCATGGTGATTTTAAGCAACAGTGCTTTGTTGTATGAATTTCCTGCTTCAGGGAGCCTCATGCATCTTTTTTACGCCACGAAAAGTAATATTTCAGTTTGAATACATGTTTTCTGGATGCGGCAATGAATACATGATGCAAATGGGGGATGCACCAAGCGGTCAACTTTGAGAAAGCATGAAAAATGTTGCTTAGAATCACTGGCTGATACTTTTGATAACCAGTTCTGCGATAACACATGTTGCTCTGGCACGAATCAAGATGTACAGTGAACAATCCCGTCACTTCAGTTGATGTAATCACCCATGCAGCCGCCTTTCACTGGAAAAAAAAGTATACTTGTGTGGGTTTGCTAGGGTGCCGATGCGCACATGATTTGCAACCAATGACTTGCATTGTGTCTTCTTCGCAAATAGACGAATATGCAAACCATGGCCTGCAAATATTAAGGGGACAACCTCGCGCAAAGAGAACATCATCTGGCATCAAAGGCAAATCATAATCATGAAAGCTCCCCTTGAACTTTTCAACCAAGACACACTGACGTCGGTAAACGTGTGGCTGATCCCAAAGACAGATTTGCTTCAGTTGGGTTTGTCTGCCAATGTGCCCTGACTCTCTACTGCGCATATGAATCCCTACTGCAATTAGAGGTCCTCCACTCAGGAACCATGAGACTCACCCATTCCTTCTCCGTGTCACGCCCTCGATCCCTGAAGATCATACGGATGCACAAATGCGCACCCAAAATTAGTTTCTGTAAACATCTTGGTCATGAGTGCTTAATGCAACTCTTCCCTGGGGGAAATGAATGGGTCCGTCGATTCGTTCCCTGATCGATGCCCATTTCACCCCGGCGGCGTCGATTGACTAGTTAGTGAGGAATCTGACGCAGGTTGTGGATCGCGCCTTCGTGTACATTTGGCTCGGGTCGGCGTTCTGACGCAAAATGTTCGTACCACGTTGTTGTTCGCCCAATCGTTATCGTACACGTTACGTGAACGCATGATTTTCGCGTACATCAGTATGGTGCAGGTGACATCGCTCACCAACCCCTCCGGGTTAAACTACTTTTGCGACGATCTTATTCTATCAGAGAAAGGCGTGGAGGACAATCGTGAAGAAATTTTGCTATGAACCTGAATCTGGATACCATCATATGGGATGCGATTCTGGCTTTCCATTGACCGGATATCCATGTGTCGCCACTCATGTTCGCGATGGCAGATACGAGATCTGCCAATCATTTTGCACGATTGGGCGAAGAAAATCGAAAGGAATCTTTTTTCGAAGGCAGAATATCCTCATTGGAGTATTGCTTTGCCACGAATCCTACTTGACCGTGAAACATCTGGGACGTAAAACAAACGTGGTGACCCCGCAAAACCATATAGGGTGGGAACGTAATTGTTGGATCCGTATCCCTGAGGCATCGTGTCCAATAGTGGTGATGTTGCTCGCAACGTTGTATCGAAATCGAGACATTCAGCACCATGTAGGAAGAAAATCTGAAAATGCATATACTTGAATCATTGCTCTTCGGCTTATCAGTGAATGAACAGTTCTGAGTACTTTGTGAGTGCTCGCATGATTGGTGGCCCAATACATTCCTGGGCTTTGATTGGCACCACAAAATGCTGGTAAAGTATCGCGGTCGACGTGGACGAATCCGGAATAAAGTAGGACCAAGTGTGCATACTTTTCATAAAGGTTGAGGACGAAGATGGTTAGATCATCTGTACTCCGAACAGCGCAAACCGTCCACACCCTCCATAGCAATTATACGAATGCGGACGCGTGGATGGAAGCATTTGCTATCTTATTAGACGGAAAACCATCAGATCATGGAAAAAATACCCCCGATCTCTATCGATGGATTAGCATCCTGTTTTCAGATATTTGGGTTTAGCGTTCATGAGTGATGCATAGTCTCGCCACGTCTCTAAAAATATGGCAGCAATGACAACTCCGACGGTATAACTTAGACACCTACAAACCCTTCGAAGGAGTACAGATCGATAGGTGGGTGAGTGATGAGGAAGGGTACGGTGCGCACGACGATGATGGCATCAGGATCAAGTGGGAAATCGATTGGGCATGACAGTTCCGATGTGCCAAGCATATACGCAGAGAGGATGGTTGAAAACAGACGGGATGGATCAACGCATTCTGAAACGAATTTACCACTGGCTGCGACAAGTGATTCCACGACACGTACGCTCACTTGCTTACCGCACCCCCAAGAGAGATCAACACAGACCGCACACATGGGACAGTGCCACATTCCTGTCCTCGTTGGGCCCATTGTTCGCAGGCAATTGGATTGAAATAACTCAGATCTGATATTTACCCCCTAATTAGTGCGACCACATGGTGTTACGATGAGAAGCTGCCCTTTTCAAACTTGATAGCCAAGCAGGATCCATTATGCCCTGTCTACAGTGGAGCGTTTATCGTGATCGCTAAGCAGCGCGATTCGCGGTGTAGGCTCACAGAAAGAATTTCGATAATTGACCCAACCTAGGGTCAATTAGGACATTTTCATGGGACATTTTCATGTACCATGGAGATCGCAAACAACGGATGTAGCATGCTTACGATATATCGAACGAAGCCTATTGTCTTGTGTGTTAACCCCATGTCAGGCTCCCAGGTAAGGCGCCGGCTTGCCTGAGTTTAAGCCCCTGTCAATGGTTTATCACAAGCCACGCAGTCTTGGCGGAACATTCTCGATCGATGGTTGATCGTACGAACCGCCGAAACAGGCACCACGATATGTGTCCATTCAAAGCTTTTTCAGTGCGATGGCCATCAGTCGGAGGTTGGTGGCTCATGGAGGATGGCATGTCACCCAGATGAGCCAAGACACCGTTGGCTTTCATGGAAACGCTGGGGATTGAAAACACCACAAAAAACTGTGCTTGAACACGACAATCGGCATTATCACCGCCATGGTCCTAGAAAATCTCATAAAAAACATAGGTGGATCATTCAAACGCGAATATCCATCGTGGACCTGAAAGCACAGATTGTGCCACGCAATATTTGTGCCTCAAATACCCTACACTTGGCAGGATGAGCAACGTAAGTTCGAGTGAATCGGCCGATTAGAATTACCTGGCTGAACAGTAAGTATACTTTGTGATACCAGATCGTTTGCGAATACGCAGTCGAAACTGCACGACCATGTCGGATGGCTTAGTTGGTAGGGCGCGGCTTCGTTCGCGGTAAACCCGAGCTCCATCTCCGACATGCGTATGTACTTCCTCGGCCGATGATTTTTCGAAAGGCCTGGATGGCTGGCGGGTCATCATAGATTAGCGGGTGATCATGCCGATAGCCTAAATCGCCACCATGCAAACTGGTTTCAGAAGTATCATTTACGAAATACAATTCCTTATGCCTGTGCTGAAGCCCCCAACATAGTTTTGCTGTATATGCAGACTATTTCCAGCGAAACCATAAGAACCCTTGCGGCTATTGATGGCCAGCCGGAAAGGTTATCAAACCGATTTGCCATCTGGGCGCACCAGGAAAGCGAGCACGAAGCAGTATCATCGATCATGCGTATGCACGATGAAAATCAGGCTGCTCATGCACGAGCGATTTTCGAACTTCATGGCCTAGAACACCGGAAGAAATGGAAAACACATTGGCCTTTACAAACTGGCCTGGCGATGATCGAGGCCATGAATTTATACAATTCACCATCCCATTGGAGGAGGTCATGAACTGCGGTCGCCCTGTCGCCATGCGAGAACACCTGCCTGTACATGTGCCAGTGAAATTTTGTGGTTCTTAGCCATCGCGTGGTAGTCTCGAAAAATAGCACTTTTGCATATGAATTGCCACATCGGTATTTCCGCGGCGATTCCTCTCGAATGTCCTTCCACAATCGATAGAACGATTGAACCACCACGTTGCAAGGATAGGTGTTCAGGCGGTTGGAATGGTCACTACTGGCTAATCGATGACGACCTGTAAGCCAGAATGGCCTTGGAGAAATCATCGGCCGGGGCAGTACCCACTCGCGTCGATGCTTGACGCATTCGTGACACGGATCAAGTCACCCTACGAACTAGGTCACCAGACATCGTGATCCACAATATACATGGTACGTTGGCTGTGTAACGTTCCCGCGTACCCGGGGTCGCAATCGGTATCGAGCCAACCCAATAATGTAAATAATTTTGTATGTGTATATATAGTACATGACTAGTGGCCATTCCCGATTGGTTTGCTGGCCGTATGTCGATGATGTTGGTCCTCCGGAGGACACGTTTGCGTCGTTGAAAGGTGTTCGTGCACAGGGATGTGACGTGAGATCTATCGAACGCTGGCCAAGACGATTATTCCGTGAATGGCTTCAACCTCGATTGCCCATTGTGGATGACGAAATGGAAATTCGTCCACCATATCACATTCGGAAGTCCATCAAAATTCGATCGGTCGGGTGTGCGAACAGAGGCAAAACTATTGTTGAGGTCCATCCATCCTTTACATGGATGATTTCGATATCCGATGTTCAGTCCTATCAATCTGGTTAGAAATTATTGTAGAAGACAATTTGCATCCCAATTACTCATTTGGAGGAAATCACGTCCTACACATTGTAGGCTCGTGACCTTTCGATCGTAGAAAGCCAACGGCTTCGGGAATGTTCTCAGGTCATCCATGGCGGAAACAACATTTCCGCGTGGTTACAAAATAATCCCGAGGTCTGCACCTTCGGCGACGAATATTCACTCGCACAAATTGAGGCACGCGACGGTATGTGGATAGAAAAAAGTAAATGCAAACCTTGGCACCTGTACCATTTATGAGACCACATTCAGTGGCGATAGGATTTTGACGATCGGATACATGAAATCCGATTGGGTGATATGTGTGCTTTGGGAGTACATCGATGCTAGACCCGCGAGCATAGGATGGCAACCATTTCCTGGAATGAGCGTTTTTGACTCCGGGTTTACACTGGATGGAGAGTGCGAAGATGGATCTGATGAGGCGTCAATTGGCACCGGGAGCGCACCAATGAGGATGCCACGGCGATCACCGACCAAACGAACCCCATCCCCAGTGCACAACGTCCACCTAGTGCGCATACCAAGACGGGCTGCCCTCAAGTAGAGTGCTCCGTACATTGTTTATAGGCTACACCTGCGAATAACTTAACTGCCGTTGACATACTGTCATAGATTTAAGCTTCTGTCTTCGATACACGGTTCTGGTGCGACCGAGCTATTTGCGGTGCACGGGCTGCAAGCGTGCTCAGGTTTTGGGACTTGACGTGCTTTGGATTTGACGTCATCGCAAAATTACGCTGAAATAGAATCCATAATATTTTCACAGGAAATTTTATTTTTTCGCAATCTCTTCGGAACCATCTTGTGATTCCGAAGGAGTTCTTGGTGCATCGACGAGCGCGCGTGTTGAGGACAATCCTCCGATACGGGGTCATCAGCCACGAAAATTATCTCACGCTTTCTGTTTCACCATACATTCGCGCCGATTGTTTGAGTGTTGTTTTGTTTTCTGATACTTGAAACGGCAACTATTGGACTAGCGGAACGCAAACATACCAGGCTCAGACCTCATCTGTTCTACCGACCTTAACGCTAGCGGGTCTGCAGACGCTCGATCTCACGCTAGGAAACGCATTCACTGGTTCACAACAATCGACATCGATGACTGGAGACGCATGCGTCCTGTATCTCAAGAAATCGGAGGGAGCCCTGTGTACGGCCGAGGGCTTCCTCCATACCGAGAACCAACTGACGCTTACAGAAGAAGGAGCGCCACCCACTGCCCACTCCCAACGTGCAGCACGCACTACGGACTCGCAAGTGCCAGATGACTTGAAACATCATGACTTTATGTCCAGCAGCAAGGCTTGCAAGAAGATTTTGCCAAACATGGACTCGTTCTTTTCACACACCACGCCGTGTTTGCCAATATTGCATGGGTCAAGGGTGCGCCCAGCTGTCGCCCTTGAACTGAATTTGAGGGTTCATGTAACCAACGTGATAACACCATTTGTCTATGCATATTCCATGCTGTGTGAAATTGATCATGCGATAATGGTAATTGCGTTGCGCTCGCCACTCTACAACCCGACGCTTGCAAGCGTGATGCGTCCTCTTTGCTTGCAGATCGAGAAGGTGCACAAGTCTTTGATTATCCATGAAATTCTTTCATACCACTGTATGCATACACACACGCTTATTTTTTGGGATGCATTTTGGCCACATCGCTAACATGATCATACTCAAACTCGAGTTGTAGCTTGTTAACGTAAGAGATATGCTCGTTCCTGTTCTGCCTACTGCGGCTCCGCTAGACTGTCCGGAGATGGATGGACGTCGTTCAGATTTTGCCAACTTAGTTTTTTTTCAAGAGCTCAATCATTTCCATTTCAACCGTTTTCCCCTTCATATCCATACATTTAGCAGTAGCGACACACAGGCTTGTGTTGTATTTCAGTGACCAGTAAGACACCTGGTCATGGGGCAATGGAATCGATATCAAGATTTGATTAGTGGAACTGTATGATCTTTGGACTGAAGAATTAAGGTGGGTTTTTGTTTTAACAAGCGTAGTTGATGGTCATATTCCGTCTATTTCCTCCACCATCGACGCGTCAGTCCGAGGATGGTGATCGCGTCAACGTTGATTTCGCAACTCGTATCGCCGAGCTATCGCACGATTTGTAGTTGCCAACTTCGATTCGCCGATGCAGTATGGTTCCCTGTTGTAAAAACAACCCGGATGCCACCCAACTGGGAAATCGTGTGGACCGCGGCTCGGGACACGAAACGTTGATTATTGTAAGCGGTTACTTCCGCGCTCGTCAGGATTATATTCGTAAAGTTACTTTTGTAAAATATCCTTTCATCCAGTCCTGCTTCCAGATTTCGGATCACTTCGTTGTTCAACGTTCGTGAGACCGTGGCGGCTTCATCCCCCTTGTAGTATCGGCGTTTGCTCTGTTTTCAGCAAGGCGACGCTCCGCATCACGCAATGTAGCGATGAAAACGCATGAATATGTTGGAACTTCTTGTCTAAAATTGTCCCTTCTGTTTCTGAAGGTTTTATGTTGGGGATGTGCTTTTTGTCATTTTCGTGTGTACTGCAGGAAAGCTGTTCAGATGGTCATCAATCATTTCCCTTCTTCAAGTTGCAGGATCTATGGTATGTATTCCGTCTGTGCTTGAATGTGTAAACTTGGCAGCTCAAGATGAGAACATGCAAGGTTTCGAGATCTCGAGAAGCATGCACTCCATTTGTGTCTAAATCTTTATGTTGGATGCTTGGAGGAGAAAAGTTTGTGTTAATGAAGAATTGGCCAGGCAACCATATATATATATATGGGGACATGACCCTTACCACAAGGGCGGGGAGCCATGTCAACTGAATCGCGCGCTAATTTCTATCGTTGCACAAGGTTGCCATATATATATATCAATTTGCCACATGAATATGTGACCAAAAAGGTTGCTCGGGTATGCATGACTGTCCCTGCGGGGGGCCTGATTTTGATCCTATAGGGCGCATCTTACTGGATCTTTATTTTGCATTTGTTGGCGTGTGGTAGGCTTGGTGCACTGTTCCTTGGAGTGATA
>NHOP01000383.1:0-15748 GCA_018697155.1 Pyramimonas parkeae | reverse complement strand
TGGCGGAGGCGTTGGCGGGCGCGATGGCGGGTGCAGGAGCGTGGGCAGAGGTGGTGCTGCCGCTGATGATGGAGAAACTGGAGCTCAATGGGGAGGCGTCCGCGCAGGTGTGTGTGTGTGGGGGGGGTCACGGTAAAGGCTGGATGATGGATGGATGGAAATAAGAGTTTGAAGCCATGCTGGCTGGCGGGTCATCTTCGATGAGCGAGTGACCATACCAACCGCCTCAACAACCACCATGAGTGAACTGGTGGTTCCAAAAAGAAGAAGAGTTGCCTGGGACGGTGACAATATACCCCACCCGTATTGCGGACAGCTTCCATGCATGGTGTCCACACCATCTTGCAAGCCATGACAATCCAACTCTTTTCTAGGCAAGATGTTTGCGGCAAAATGAACATTGGAAGCCACATGCATTGAGCAGTCTTCAGCCCACTACAGAGACGGAGATGTATGCATTTGCAATTCCGTCAAATGGGGCATCCATTCTTAAACATGGACGCAGACACCACGTGACCAACAACGCCCAGCAATTCACCTGCTACTCAACACACGTGCGCACGATTGAAGCGCTGATTGATGTTGAGGAAGGATTGTGTGGTGTTGGTGCGTGCTTGTGTTGACGTTGTCTCCTCAAGACCAAGTTGGACGCTCTGGAGGTGCTGGAGGCGTGCGCGCGCCGCTACCCGTGTGCTACGCTGGAGGCTTCGCTGCCGGATCTGTGGGCCGGCCTGCGTGCTGAAGTGGTGGCCGGCGCCTGCTCCAACTCGACAGCGGGGGGCCGGCTCCTGCAGCAGCGGTCGCAAGCCGCCGCCTCCTGCCTGCGCGCGCTCCTCGCCGCCCTACCCCAAGTACCTCCCAACCCATTCCCCAGTAATGCATCAGTCATACATCAGGAATGCGTTTTCTTCACCTCCCAAATCTTATTCCTGTGGGTGTGGGTAACTGCCTGGCCTCCCTGTTGCAATAGATAGGACGGGCAATGGCATCTCCAGAATCGGATGGATGATGTCCAAGCGTGAGTGAGATATGAAAACTTGCATTGATTAGTGCGAGCCTTGCCTCCGTTCCCACCTCACAGGCGCGGCAACAACAATTTATTCATGAAGCGCTGGAGGATCCCAGCGTCGGCTTTGCTTTTGAGGCGATGCAGCTACAGCCTGGGGACAGTAGCTGCTCGATTCCGGAAAGTGTGCAGATCTCGGGCTCCAACGACGACCAATCAAATGCCACCGCTGTCGCCGCGCTGGCGGCTGCAGCAGCCTGTCTTGTGGAGGCGGTGAGAGCACACGCAGGCCTACAGCTGGGGGCTCACGTTACAATGCGATTGGCCTTGTTGATTCATCTGTTTGGCAGCGCATTATGATGCATGGACAAGCTTGAGTGTTGTAGAGTGCTGACTGCAACTCGTGTGGAGAGCATTCGAGACTCACAGGCAGTTTTGTTGGAGCAGAGTAAACCACAACAAAAGTTAAACGAACATGACCACGCAACTTCAAATATGCAAGCAGCTTGCCGGCAATCAAGATCATGCTATGTCCCGCTATGCACATGCTTGCCTCTGACCCTGTGTGCTGCACACTTCTCTCTGCCCAGACTCAAGCCCACCAGTCCCATGCCACATCACGTCCATACATCGCGCATGCCAAGGCCGTACAAATTCTTTGATCGACTCCAAATATCTGTTAGGGGTGCAACATCCAAGTGTCATGGACAGATTGGCTGCACAGTTTCAACGAAATGTACTGTCGTTTGCTTATGGGCAATTCCCACTCTTGTGGCCTGCTGTGCTGTGCTTTGCGCCCTGCCTTGCGTCACGATCACCACATCAAGTTGGGTCCATATTCACAAGTACCTCGAGACGCCGAAGAGGTCGTGTCAACACTAGCCCGCGACACGACGCGATTGCACGCAATTGTGCTCGCCCATATCAGGACAGAGAAGCGTGGTTGGTTGTGCGCGCAGGTGGCATCCGCCTCCGTAGACGCGTGGGGCCTGGCTCTGTCCAAGCTGCTCGATTCGACGCTCGCTTTAGTGGAGGCGCGCACCCAGCCTCCACTAGAGCTGCGGAACCAGCTGGAACCTTCAGCAGGACAAGCAACAAGCATGGAGAAACCCATGGCCGAGGCATCTGCTGTGGGCTCGCTTCGACTGCTGTTGGCGTTGCTGCGCGCGGGGCAGAGCCAGCTTGCAGTGGATGGCGCAGGCGGGGGCGGAGCTGGAGGCGCTCCCACTGAGCTGGCGCTGCCCTCGATGCCGCGGCTGGTGCTGGCCCTGAACATGGCGTGCAACGACCCGAGGGAGGTGCGAAGTGGAGCAGGGCCGCTACTTCTGTTGCTGTGTTTGTTTGATGTTTCATTTCATTTTTTTTGGGGGGGAGGTTGCTTCTTGTGGACCCGTCGTGTGTAAATTTCCCTGAATGCACGGCCGTCTACAGCAACGCTGCGGCGGTGGCAGTGGGTTTGGTACAAGCGATTCGCAGAGGACCATATGAGCAAATACACCAAGAATCACGACCTGTTCCCTCGTCTCCAATACCAAATGCAGTGGACGCCCCTCGCAAGCTAAGCTTCTTGGGAATAAATGCAGCGCAAGGGATCAAGCTAGGCTCCCGATTAAAGGCTTGGTACGCCTCTTGTGACAAATTTCCTGTAATCCAGCTCAGGGCCGACAGGTCATGGTCGATTGGTAGGGTACCTTTGCCAAGTGCAGAATCCACCAGTCGCCCTCTAAAAGCTCAATCGCCATGCGCTGCATGACACCGTTCCCTTGACGCAGATGATGTGCAATAGAGGGATCTGCCGCGGCGTTTAAGAGCTGTTCAAGTGTTTGCATGTGTGATTTCAGCAGCAGGATATTGATTCTACCACCTACTTCAAAGCATAGGTCAACCAGAGACCGGCGAGCCGCTACGGTGCCACGCACAAAGCAGGCGTCTTGCATACATCCGTTGTGCGTGTACGTGGTTGTCACATGTCTGGTTGCTCCGTCAAAACTGGGCCAGGATTTGTGGGGCTTTCAGCAGTCTTGTCTTGTCTAGTGGTGGGGTTATTGTGACACCACACGTTGTGCACCTCTATGTACGGCCTAGGAGCATCCCCTTGTTTCCGCAGACGCGCTCGACCTCCAATCATCGCTTGTTTGCCACCTGTGCAGACTTGTCCGCGTGTTCAGAGTGGTTGAGTACCTTTGTGATCGATCCCGTAGCATTGCACGGCGGCAAGCGTTCCCAATATTTCTGCTGCATTTTAGAGAAATACACTGGCTAGTTTGTGTTGTGTGCTCTGCTGAGGGACACAGTGGACGGATTGCGTGTGCGGGTCGACTCGCTGGCTGGGTGACAGGAGGTTGCTGAGCAAGCGCTGCAGGGAGTGCAGGCGCTCGCCTCGCTCCCGACAGGAGCCGCACTTACGCTGAGTCAGCCCACGCGCGCCCTGGTGGGTTTGAGCAAAACAGAAGCCTTAGGAATACTGGAACCACCGGCGCACGTGTAATATTTCCGATGTTGTGTTGTCAGTTCAAGCCTGTCGTGCACGGGTCGTACTTTTGTATGTGCCTATAGACCGGGGTCTCTCTATCTCAGTTGCGCAGCTGGCGCAACTATTTCTATTCAAACGTGTGCATGAGACTGCGCAAAAACGATCGATTGTCCGCAACGCTGGCGGGTTGAACACTGTTTTGTGTTTTTTGTCAAGGAGAGCAGATCTGCTGTAAAGCCGACCATTCTCTCATGTCCTGGAGATGCAGGGCGCGACTCAACTAGGACCGTGGCGGTGACGGTGTCCCTTGCAGGTGGAGTCGCTGACCAATCGAGTGGTCCGGGGAGGTATCGGCGCCAGCTTGCACGCCCAGCTGGCACTCACTCTCCGGGCCCTTGCACTCACAAGCGCCCGCGAAGTTGTGCTGCAGGTGGTTGGCTGCACTATGCTGCGTGCTGGTTCAAAATGAACTTGTGCTGTCAAATGACGCTTTGTGTTGGTGAGCGGCATGTTTTGCCGAGAAGCACGATTTCTTCTATTTGAATTGGGTGGCCAAGACAGACTTTCCAAATCGAGCCCCAATGATGCTTGGGGCAGAGCAGAGTGCGCGTGCCCTGACGCTGACTCGGCACGATGACCGCATACTCAGACTGTAGCGACCGCCTCCTCATTTAGGAGCTTCAGTCCTGTGTACACATCTTTACTCGTGTACCGGCTTGCTATTCAATCAATATCAACAATTTGTCAGTGCCGAGATCCAGTCTATCCCCGCACCGTTATCCAGGTCAAGATATATTGATCAAAGCCTGTACTCATGACTGATAAGTCCACAGCTCTGTCTCTAGGGTCGACACATGGTGCCCAATCCGTTAAGTTGCGATTTGAAGCGTTTGTGCTCTATCAGAGTGCCTTAAACACTACCATCTATATTGGTCCACTTGTTTCAAGCCATGGCAGGGGTTTCCTATCCACCGAATCAACTTTTTGTATTCTCTAGTTGTCAATTGTGTTTCATTGTCGTGTGGGGAAGTTTGTTCAACTCGACGGCCTTGTGTTTTCTGAGCGGCGGCGGCGTTGTGATGGATGATGGTGCTGGGATGTGCCAAAGGTCACGGTGCCGGAGCTGGTGCGCGCAGCCACGTCGCAGGTGAGCTGGGGCTGTCTCCCTAGCAATCTCGCCCTTATCCAACAAACTATTTGCTTGTTCGATGTACATTTAATGAACACACTGTGATTACGTGCAGTGTTGTACATCTCCATCAACTTGAGCTGCATGCCTTAGCATTTCTCGGCGCTCGCTCACTGAATGCCGTTAGCAACACCCGTGAGGATAGCTTTGGGCTTTTCACCAGCAGATACAACCATGCAGAACAATAGCTCGATGAAAGATACACCCATCACCACCGCAATTGGAAGAATCCATCATGTCCTTCTTTGTATTCAGCTACTCAAAACTACTGGTCTCAAGTGGAGTTCCATTGCTCCCTCTCGCTCGTTTGAGCAACATACACGCCTGAGAGTATGAAATTGATGCCTCTTGCGTCAATACCTACGGTGTCTGCTGCACGTCTGTGGTCGTGTTTTTCGTGCTTCCCGCTGGATTGGCGAACCTGGTGCTTTCCAATTGAATATTGCGAATCTGGAGATGGTGCAGAAGGAGGGAGGCAGTGAGGCGGCGGAGGCGCTTGCGGGACTGTGTACCAGCTGGCGAGAGTCTCGCCAGCTGGCGCTTTCACTGCTCATTGATTGGGTGGTGGTCACTCTTCCTGTGATTTTGCGGACGGATTTGCTGGTGCGGGCCCTCCGTCTGACGCTGCAGTTGCTTCCGCTCGACCCAGATTTCCAAAATCGGCACCATCTGGCATGTTGAAGGGTGAACACAGACACTTGGATTGTAGTTGACGGCGCTGACGATTGTCAGCGACACGAGGGCCGTTGTGTGATAGAGTGTTGGCCCTCTCTCCTAGACTCATAGCCTCGAGCGATGTCATTATGTACTAGCTGGTATCAACAACAGGTCTCACAGGATATTTCTGATGAATCGAGTAGACCCAACACACTATGTCCAAGGTGAGATCAAGAAAATCAAAGATTACATAGGATGCTGATGAATACGTGAGGCTTTGATCCGTGCTCTCATCGCAAGAAGCACAGCAAACAACTGGAATCAGCTATCGACAAATCTTGACAAGCAAACGCGAGTCGATATGTCCCTATCAATGGATAGGGGATAGGGTTCGCAGCGGACTCACCCTTCAAATCTCTTTTTTCATCAGCAGAGTGCACATAAAGGCTCAGTTGGCAAGCACATTGCGAGTCGGTTTTGGAACATCTGACCAGCCGGACTGTGCATAGCTTGTTTTTTTGGGGTGACTCAACGCTTGTGCATGTGCTTGTTTTGCATGAACAGCGGCGGCGCCGTGCGCGCTGTGGGATGTGGCTGTTGTGGTGACGGTTCCGTTTTTGTTTTGCACTCTCAGAAGGACTCCGCCCACCAGCTGGCTTGCACATGCTTCCTGCGAGTGCTCAAGATGATTGCCGGCGGGATGCTGCCGCCCAAAGTTACCTCGAAAGATGCAACAACGCATGAGGCAGAGGAGCACACTTCGCCAGACAGAGATGAGACAGTTGCCGCACGCCTGGTGATCAGCTTGCAGGGCGCGCTCGAAAACGCTCCACCACAACTCCAGAGGGAACTGGCATGGCCCACACTCATGGCCCTCCTTGATGTTCTGGCTCAGGCGCGCATGCCCGACACTGTGGGTGCTAAGCCACGCTTTGGGAAACAGGATGCTGATGGGAGTGTTGGTGGCGTGTTGGTGGCGTTCTAGCACCCGAGTGGTGTCGCGCACGGGACGAACGCTATCACACAACCCGGTGCATGCGGCTCGAGTTCGGATCCCACAGACAAACCTGCCGCAGCAATCATTGGGCGTCGCGTGCAGCTCGCAGGAGGATTCATCATTTCGTAGAACCGCTAGCCTGCCTGGTACAACTCTCTCACCAGCAGGGCGGTCTTCCCACCTTTTGCAAGCTGCCCGATGTCATTGTGATTGTTTTCTGGAAGCGGCACCCTTGCCTGAAGCATCACCAGACAGAGCCCTCCCGCAATTTGGATTGAACCCAGGATATTGAGATAGACAAATATCGTGACACTTTGCCATCTGAGCAGTTCGACGGAGGCTTGTACTGTTTGCCCATTGACAGCCCTCTTCAGCTCTAGTCGCTAAGCTTGCCCTGTAATCCATGAAGGATAAGAGGGAGGGTTAGTTGAGCACGCCGCATACGCCATTGCCCCTCAATATACCAATGTCAACAGATGCGCTTCTAGCACTGACGAAATGGCATATTGTTTGCTTGGCATTTTTTTCTTGGTTGATGCGTTGCTGTTGCTATTCACAAAATGTCTTGCGCGTTTACCACCGTCTTGATGCTGACTGACCTTATCCGTCGCCAAGTCCACCGCCTGCAGGCGAGCCTCATGGATACAGTTCCCTGTTTTCGCAGCTTATTCCAGGACCCCTTTTTGCAGCACCCGGGTCAGGAGGCGGGCTAACATCTTGCTTTTGAAGTTCGTGACTGCTCAGGCAATGCAGCTGTGCTCCCTTGAGTCCCAGCGCGCCGCGCTGCGACACTACCTGGCCCTCCTCCCGCTTGACGGCACCAGCTGCACCGCCTCCGCCTCCCCCACGCTGGTGGCCATGGCTGCCTGCGTTGTGAGCAGTCTTCATGCAGACGCGGCAAGTGCGGAGGAGGCGGCTGGCGTGGTGAAATGGATGGCTGGAGTGGCGGTTGACCCAACAGTGCAGGAGCGCGTCGCCACCCTGGCAGCAGGTGCAAGACCACCCTCACCAGGCTCGAGAGTCCACAACATGGCGGTGGTGGTACATCCCAGGTTTTGCTGGAAAGTGAACGAGGATTCGAGATTTCGCGTTTTGCACAATCACAGTCGTAGTAAATCCGGGGCCGGCACAACCATTGATGCCCATGATCAGGTTTGGGCTCAGGATTGGAGTGCACAGTCATCCCTTCATGCCAAATTTCATCACCCTGAACTTTCGCCCCAAAAATCATGCATTATTTCGAATTTATAGTGTTCTCATTGTTGCACTCCGATGCCAGGCTGATGACATGGTGGACGGGTTCTTCGGGAACTCGCGCTTCTTGATCTAACAACGCACGCCCTCCTCAAACTGGATTTCTCTTTGGTGGCACATTGTCTTGCTGTAGCAGTTATCAGTGTATTGCCCACAAGCATCCTCCCGAACGCTATCAGTATTGAACATTGTAATCGTCGCCGTCCCAGGCCGATGGCGCGCAAATTAGGAAATCACAGTGGATTGTTGTGAGTCTTGACTGATGGAGGAGATGCCATCTCAACTGTTTTCCACCCTTGGTGGATCTCAATTCCTCTGTCAGCAAGTGAAGGCCTTTGTGGAAAATTTGAAGCAAAGATTGAAACAAGTTTGGGAAGTCCGAGGAACTTGGACTTCTGTTCCCTGTGTGCAAGTTAGCTTATTTCGGGAGTTGGAGCCTGAACCTGCTGCGACCAGTCGCGTTTGGCGCTTTTCGTTCCTTGTTGCTCCATTGTTGCATATTTTTTCTCCTGGCCGCTGGAAGTATCTTTGCAATGGACTCTTGTTGCGCTGCATTCCAAGGAATGGACGTGGGAGCATGACTAATGTTTGTGATCGGCATGCTGGTCGCGACGGCGCTTGCAATGCAGGTGCGGTTGGGGCTGTGCTGAACAAGTGGCCCAGTGGCCCTCCGGAGGCAGCAGGCAGGCTGGACGCGGTGGTGGCGCACCTGCCAGTTGTGCTCACGCTCAAGGAGTGCACAACCCCAGGGAACGAGGAGGTGAGTGGTTCAGTGGCTGGGCCGGCAGCTGCAGATTGCAAACCCTCCTGTACTGCGCGTCGTCCTTCCAGCGCTCATTCTCCTCATTCATGAATCGGCTGCTGCACTGTACAATGCCCCTTGCTTGTGGCCTGGCCGGCAAAGTAGCATAGCCTGCAGCCACTCGTTCATTTATTTTATCTGGAGTCCGAAGCATGTTTGAAGGCTGCCTTGGAGACCGCTGATGGCTCCCTCGACTGTGGCAAGCAAACCCTTTTGGATTAGATGGTGCGACGATGCAGGTTGCCGAATCCATTGCTTGTATTCAGTTCTCACAGTTATGTTTTCCGTGCAACGAGCAGGCTAAGGTACACAGATGGACCCTCCTGGCACTGATAACGCCTATTACGACTTTCAAGCTTCCTTACTGAGTTTCACAATGGTACTCATCAACAAATCTCTGTCCACCAAGCAGTTGTATAGAGTGATGCTTACCCTCATTTTGTGTATAACGTAATGAGGGATTTATGGATGAATATTTCAATAAGTTGTAAATGAAGAGAGCAAGGATTTGAACAAAGCGTGAATTTTTCTCGGCAGACAGCCTGATCGATAAGTTGTGTGCCCGTTAGTCAAGATCAGAGCCATTTCCAGCTTGCGCCCCGTCCAACTCTGATTGTCCAAGCATGCTGCGGAGCAATGCGGTCGAGGTTAGAGAGGTGATAGCTTGTTGAGATGAAGTGGGAGTTCATGCTGGTGCCAGGTAGGCGCACGCGTGGCGACCGCGCTGTCGTGCACAGTGCGCGGCCTGGTCATGCGCAGCCACCCCGCCGCTGAGCAATTCATGGCCGCCCTCACAATGGCACTGGCAGAGCTGCCCCAGGCAAGACTTGAGCACAGTGCAGTCCAATATAGTGGAGTCGAGTTCTCCCCAGACAACCAGGGGCGTCTGGCAAGGCAGAGTGTAGACGAGAAACCCGTGTTGCTCACCCTGATGAAGGGCCAGCTTTGAATTGGTGGCGAAGAAGTGCATCAGTGCTTCGCAACCTAAGTCAAAAATCCACTTAACATCAGTTAACGAATAAGGCAACCTGAGTAAGCCCTCTTCACATTGACATGCGATTCCGCGACAGAGTACCGCCCATACCCACCGGCCAATCAGCTATTTGTGTTTTTGTTCGCTGAAGGAGTACCAGATTAACTGGTTTATGGCAATGCTTTGTTTGTGTGCGGATACCTCTCAGACAACACAGATGTGCGGAGAGATTATGTGTCCAGTCAACCCCAATCACAGGGACTGCCAAGAAAAAGGTCCGCACATTGCCAATTGCATCCTCGATGCCTATTATGGTATTAAAATTCCACGTCTTTCTGTGATTGGGTCTGCTTCTCAATTTTTACTCTAAACCGGGAGGCCTGCTGCAGGAGGCAATAGCTTGCGAGACTCGGAGCATGGCGGTGCAGCGGCTGGTGTGTGCAGCGGCTCGAGTATATGGAGATTCCTTATGTGTGCGCGTGCCTGGGACCCTGGCGCCGATTGGGGCGGTGAGGCGGGTGTTGTGTCAGCAGCGCCTGGTGATGACTCAGCTCCCGCTGCTCGTCGCTGCCGCCCAATCAACACCCCCCATGGTGAATCTCAGCTGCCGGGTGCTTCAGAAAGTGTTTGGGATGTTCGTGCTACAGTACAGAACGGGCGCATGAGAGGATGCTAACAGCACATTAGAAGACGATAGATATCTGTGCTGGCATACTGTGTGTGTTTAACTGGGTACATCGATCTTCGAGTTGCTTTGTGAAGTCTTGGAACTTCACATTTGACTCTGCAATCATGGACTTTCGTTTCAGTATGCAATGCCAAAAAGCAATATTCTCACTATCATTTGTATAGAGTACCCAGCTCAATCATGCGCTACCGCAGCAAAGTAGAACTCACTCGAAGACCTGATCCAGGGGCTAGCACATGCTGCTGGTGAATCTGTGCAGGCATATCAAATACTTCATTACCAATGTTGGAATGTTTTTATGACAATATATGCAGTGAACCTGTGCACAGCTGAGTGACCCAGAACATCAATCAGGCACCAACTACACCTTCACACTGATTTGTAAAGCTGTTTGACAAGGTCAATTGCTTCAGTTATGCAATTCTGTTGAGATTTTCCACTGCTGATGTTATTGTACTGATATCTCCATTCCTGTTTTTTTTGCGAAATAGAGTTATCATGCATTTACCTAGAACAATTTATATTTTTGTGTATTGATACAAATCTGATAAGTTTTTTTTTTCTAATTTATTTTGACATCTGCTGCAGACATTATGGATGCACAGATGTCTTTTCAGGTGCGCTTGGTACAATTTTCGGATATTGCGCACTTCTCAGTTGGAAAGGCTTCTTGTCAACTAGATTAGTTGTCCTATGCCGTGTCTTCGGCTGGCTTCGTTTTCTTTACTATGGAGTCTGAGGGGGTTGAATGGGGCTCCGAGGATTGTTCTCCCATGACGTTAAAAATAATACAGCATCTTTTATTCATGAATTGGATTAATGATTTGATACACATCCTGCCTGAAATTTCACTTGAGATTCTCATGGAGTACTTGTGGCTTGCTGCGCTGGCACTTGCATCAGTCTACTGTACAATATAACACTTGTCCGTACACACCCTGTTTCGGGTATCCCTATCAGTGCTTAGTTCGCATGCGTAGGTTAACGGTTTGCAGAAGGCTAGGATTTCGGTGTATGCACGACGGATCATTTGAGTTTGGTGTTGTTGGCTTGTGTCTTTGCAGAGCCTCTCACGCGCGGCGTTATACATGGCGGTGGGGCACTTGCTGCATCACGCGCCGCGGCCGGTAATCTGGCAGGTGCACCAGGGCCGAGCTTGCTTTGGACGCATGTATGTATGGTGACAGCCTTCATCAGTGATGTAAGATAGGGTGCTGACAATGCGCTATCTCTGTGTACATCGCATGGGAAGAGATCAAGAGACAGGGATTGCGCGATACGTCTTGGTGAGGTGGTTTATACTGCTCGTATGTTGCTCTATGTGAGAATGTCAAGGATACCCTGGTTAAGCTGTATTACTTCTCACTTTATGTGGTCGACATGCCTTCCTGCCCGTTGGTTGAGAATCGTCGACCATTGTGTGGGTTGTATGCTTCATTCCACAGCCCCTTGTACGTGACTCTTTTTGTATCATCACCTTGACATGGTATTGCAGTCGCACGTTCTTTCAGTAGCTCCCTTGCACAGCTTTTGTTTGCTGGCGCAGGTTTCAGGGTCCGCCACCACTCGCTGGGACTCACAATGCACAGAAACGGCATGGTTGTGAGGAGGGCGACATTGGTGTTGATGGATGTTGGTTGTCAAGCTCTGTTCACGAACTTGAATTTCGATTTGACACATACTTGATAGCATGTGTAGAGCCGTTTCACAGTCCACCCGTCATTTCCGCAACAAGGGCACGGCTAGCTTGCTGTGACAGGCGATGCTTGCTCCTTTCGACGAGTTCCAACAATGCAAAACTGCATCCAGGTTGTCAGCCCAGCGCCGTACTCCTTAGCTACAACGAGGATTGGCCTGAGCTGTTTATATGATGCAGTCCTGGACAGATGCAAGAGATGCGTGTTGTGTCTGGCAGGATGCCAGCCGGAACATGGGGCTGGTGATCGAGGCGATGGGCTGGGCGTCTGGCGACCTACTGCCTTGCTCGGATATGCTCAAGCGCACCATCCTTCTGGCCAGTGAATTTCTGGAGCATCCCAAAGGTGAGTTGAGCATGTGTCCAGAGAGTTGTGTAAGCTTAATTCAAATTTTCTGAAGCGCTTCATCTCTCGTGTTGTATGGCACGTGGCAAGACAGGACAACGCTGAATCCTTGATTTGGTGTTCTGTCCTTGCAACATCTGCTCACAAAGATCACTGCACAGCAAGCAAGACAGTGGCAGCGCTCCTGCCGGATCAACATTCGAAATAGGGGCGATTCTCACTCAATGGGCTGCGAGCCATTATATCCTGGCAATGAATCTGGAGATTTCTGCTGCGGAAGATCAGCATACGAATCAACATGGCGACGGTAGTCCGTCACGTGCAATCGATCACGTGGCACAGATTCCCAAGGAAATCGTTACATGATCTTCATTGAGAATTATGCCTATTGTTTCGAAACAAAGCACCATGCAGACGGCGTGTTGGATGGTACATGGGCTTTGAGGGATTCCTTGTTAGGATTTGGAGTTCAGCCTTCGAATGCTGGGTATGACATCCTGCCCGTTGCGTAGGGCACACGTACTGATACAGAGAAGGTCTATGCATCGGATCAATGTGCGTTGGAAGCCAAAAAGACATGTCATCCTTTCCCTCAACCACAGTTCGAAATTATCAGGTGATTGCTCTTCCGAATGCCAGAAACGTTGTGCCATTATGATTTTGTTCCAGTCAGGTAGCTCTTGTATCCAATCAGTGGCCGAGCACTGCATGTGCACTGAAACGGTCGCCCCGCCATCCTGCAGTATCGTTGATTGCATAGGCACGAGTTGCACATTGGAAGTGAAAGCAAAGAAGACACACAGACAGAAGTTCTTGATGCATTCACACCAATACTTTTTCGAAATGATGACTCTCTTTGACCCAACGAACACAATTTCATGCTTTGAATATTGTGAGCATATAGAGGTACTTTGTCGCTGCCATTAGCAGGGCTTTGCTGTATCAAAGCAAGAAGTGCCACCTGCAAATACCTGTAAACAAGATGCAATAGCATTGGCATGATATTGTTGTTATCAGATATGGAGTTTCTGTCAAATGAATGCAAACTCAACGAGGTTGTTGAGTTCAGGTACATGGCTGGCAGTTTATGTACACCTTGACATTACAGTTGATATTGGTGAAGCGGGCCTTCGAAGCCAGCATGCGATAAGTTGTGGGGTTTAGGTGGTGGTAAACGACGTTGCTCGCAATAGTCTTTCAGTGTCATTGATTTCCAGGAAATAAGAACACTGGTCGTGGTATTTTTATGTAGGTAGGAGTCGCACATCAATCATGTATCCTGCAAGGCTTCTATCATGTCCATGGACACCATCAGAGCGACTTGGAACCCGCTTGCAGTGAATATGCCAACACGAGCTACATGTTTCTAGCAAAACAATTTTCCCAAGGAAACGAATCAATGTTTGAATGGAAAGCAGCATGCAGATCTTCTACAGTGACTTTTTCGAATGAAATTCCGATGTCTCTAGAAATGGTCGAGGTAGTCCTCTACAACCATCTATGGGAAATTCGAACTGATGAAACCCAGTCCAAATGCCAGTCCATTGTCAGGGTGATTGGAATGGCATCATCTTGTTAGTCACTGCGACTTGCCATAATCAATGAAGGACAATCGTTTATGGAAAGTTTCTCTCACATAGGCATTCAAACCCAAGCCGCTATACAGCGAACCTGAAGCTCTTCCAGCTGAGCCATCCAACAAGATGCTGACAACACCCATCTCAGTTTTTGTTGGTGGGCTGTGGCACGAGTACATCGGCGTGGCTATGTGCGAGAAGCATGCCGATAGCACCGCCAACCTGTACTGCTTTACGTTCAAATAGCGTTTCTTGAAATGAAAGGAAAATGAATGAGTCGAATAGGATATGACCATACTACGTGAACGCTCCACCAGCATCTTGAGGGTCTCCTGTGCGCTTGAATCTTTTTAATGGCTATGCAATGCGACATCCTCCTTGATGTATCCAACGTATGGGTAAAGAACTTGGAGTTGCACATGAGGGTTCGAATGATACAAATATGGTCAGAATGCGCAAGAATTGGTAAAGGCGGCTACCAGCAGCCGTGCACAATGAGCGGATGACGGAGAGCTGGACAATCCAGTGTTCGCAATAGCATTGAACAAGACCAGGTCTGCTCAAGATCCCTGCTTAACTCTGGCAACCAAGGATGAGCATGGATCGATCCGAGTCTACTGCATAGCGCTGGATGCTGCGGGAAGCCACCTGATACAACTAACGAGATCATTTTTTGTTCCGAGAGGAAGGATGCTGATCAGTCAATAAAGAATAAATGATTATGGTTTATATGACTTTATGAGTTATACAAACAGCACAACTGAGCACTTGATTCTAGGCCCGCTGGAGATCTCTGAGGGTTTTTGCTTTGTCTTGTCAAGGTCGAGGCATACCTGGATCATGGAGCCAGGTATATACTTGACCCAGTCACCGCAGATGTTAACTAATGCAACTAGGATACAAGAGAATGGAAAGGACTACAGACAAAATCATATTTGATTAGCAACTTTTGTCTATGCATCGCAATACGCACAATCGACAATCATTCATGTTGTGTCTGGTGTCGTCGGTTTGTAATGTTGTATCCTTCGGGAGCATCTTGCGCGACCAGGTTTCATTGGATTGTGTCCAAAGCACAAGGAGAAATAGAATTTTTGAGAAAAAATATCCTTTTAACACGTGCAGGCTCCCCAACGATTGGTAGCACTATCGCCTAGATGGAATTGATCAACAAAATTCCCAAGCAAAGTTGTGTTTGAACCATCAGGTATCATGATGATTGTGAACGCGATTGTTATGATCACTCGCAAGTTGAGATGTTCTGCAAGCCAGCACGGTCTTCTATTAATTGTTGGCCGTGGCAATACTTACTCGTGTCGGGCTCAAGCTCAAGCTGGCCATTGGGCTCGAACTCAATTTTGAGCACTGGCATCGAGCTGGGTACGTTTGAAGCATTTGCAGAAACTGGCGCGAGTCCAGCAAGGCATGGCCTCTTGGTATACCTCACATGTATTTCCATAGCTGTATCATGCACGTTTTTCTGCTACTTTTTCGTGGGTATAGGTTGCTTATAGTATCAATCCGGGGTGATACAGACTGACAGGAGACTTCAGCACTCAAGTAGATAGTGGTTGAATGGTTATTACGAACAGCGGTCATGTCGATTCTCGGCTGTGGTATGGCGAGGACGATACACCAGCTCTGTCTCTGGGGTGTGCAGAGATGAACAGCTGCCCGCAAGGAATAGCGCAACAAATCCCAGTGTATTGCATGATGTGGTTTGAAATGCCGTTGATCGAATGTGTGTGTTTGATTGGATATACTGGAGTTCAAGTCAATCTTTTGAGTGTTGGTTTTGATAGGCATAGCTTTCGGCCAACAGGGCAGGGGCTGGCTCAAATATATGAACAGCCAGTGGCAACATATCGCATTGAAGTTATTTATGTGTAGCAAGTGATCAGTGACCTTTTGCGCATACATGACGGTGCCTGTGTGCGATCCCGAGCAAACCACCCTTACGTAGGCTTCTCTGGTGCACCCACAAGCAATATTGATTGTTCCTCTTCCCAAATGCGGTACCTGTTGTATGCGAATCGATGATGAGACAATACTCCTGATCGATGAACTTTGCCGCTGATAGTGCACTAGAT
>NHOP01000382.1:0-15759 GCA_018697155.1 Pyramimonas parkeae | reverse complement strand
GTTGCGCTTAGCACTTTTGTAAGATGTACCAAGGCCGAAATAAGCATGATAGATGATTACGTTGCGACGCGTGCATGCATCAAAAAGGCTGACAGGGATCCATGATACGCTGTTCGATGCTGCCTCGCACAGAATTCGCGGGTTGAAGTGTACACTCTCTGTGTTGGCTTGTCACTGAGTGCCACCATGCACAAATATTGGAGAACCTGTTTTCTTGCTTCGACTTGGAATGCAAATACATAAAAGCGTATGTGTGAAATACATCGGTCAACCAAGAGTGTTGACAGGCTAGGGTCTGCATGCAAGCACAACAAGATATTCCGCGCTATCACCGAAAAAATAAAATGGAAAAAAAAATGAAGAGTATTGTGAACGCTGAGTTTGGATCCCTGGGGCACTTTAAAACAACATCACAAGTTGCACCCTGTCACGCTTGCTGCTCCGACGTGTCATCATTCCTGAAAACAGGCAGATACAGGCAGGTACATGATAACTGATCCGCACCGGAGTTGGGCAATGTTTTGAACAGCCTTAGTGCTCCCGCAATTTGATCGAAACCGCGTCTGTCCCTTCATTTGAATCAGAAGGGTGACGGTCTGTATATGGATCTCTAGCATACTTTTTGAGACAACTCATATTGAAGTTGAATAAGTTGCTCAAGCGTGCCAGCAGGCATGGAGAGCACCAGAGCAGAGCGAAGTTCGTCAGAACCCGCCGGCAGCAACAGTCGCACACATGGAGGCGGAGATGCTCGAATTATACGACACCATTCAATCGGCAACAGAGACTCAAGATCTAGAGACGCTGCGAGGACACGCCCTGAAGCGCGTGAAGTCTATAGGCAGCGCTCGCACGATTCAGCTGCTGGCTGTGAAACTATCGTTAGAGGAAGGCGCGGACGTACACAACGTGGGCCATCGGGGAAAAACACCGTTACAACGGGCAGCGTTTCACGGGGATCTGTCAATGGCTAGCCTGCTAGTGGATGGAGGTTGCAGCGTCAATCTCGAGCCGGGAGAAGTGGGAGTTTCACCGCTGTTTGTCGCGGCGGGACGAGGGCATGTGCACGTCGCGCACATGCTGGTGCGCAAGGGTGCGACGGTGAACCAGGGCCGCACCGATGTCCGCGCCACGCCGCTGTTCATCGCCTCCCGGAAGGGGCACGAGGCCGTGGTTCGAATGTTGATACAGCATGGCGCGGACGCAAACTTGGAACGCACGGACAACGGGACGGGTCCTTTGCATGGAGCGGCCCAGGAGGGGCATGTGCAGGTGGTACGCGCGCTGCTGTTGGCGGGCGCGGACCCGAATCTAGGGTGCCATGAAGACGGCACCACCCCGCTGCACCTGGCGGCAAGTGCAGGGCACGCTGACGTGGCGCGGGCGTTGCTATCCTCCGGGGCAAACTCCAACCAGGGGTGCGCGCACAGCGGCGACACGCCTCTGCACGCGGCGGCGGGGGAGGGCCAGACGGAGGTGGTGCGTGCGCTGCTCGAGTTCGGGGCGGACGCGAACCGGGGCTGTGCGCGCGTGGGGGAGACCCCGCTCCACACGGCGGCGGGGGAGGGGATGGTGGAGGCGGCAAGAGCGCTGATTGCCGGCGGCGCGGACGTGAACCGCGGGTGCGAGCAGGACGGCGCGACGCCGCTGTACGTCGCCGTAGAGAATGACGATGTGTGCATGGCGAGGTTGCTTCTTGAGGAAGGGGCGGACCCCAACCGGGCGTGCGGGGAAGACGCCGCAACGCCTTTGCACGCAGCGGCGCGCATGGGTTTTGCGCGCATGGCAAAGCTGCTGCTGAAGGCGGGCGCGGAGGCGAGCCGGAAACGTGCGGATTCGGGGGCCACGCCGCTGCACGTCGCGGTGGAGGAGGGAAGGGTGGAGGCAGCGAGGACGCTGGTGCAGGTGGGGGCGGACGTTCACGCAGCGAGAATTGACACCGGGGAAACACCTCTGGACGCGGCGAAGGCGGCGGGGCACGAGGAGATGGTGCAGATCATGGAAGGCGTGATGGATATGCAAATGGAGTGAAGACCGCATGAGCGACGAGAATTTCGACAGGCGTAATGTGGAAGCTGCGGGGAAGCCTTGCAGAACTGCAGTTTCTTCTTGCGGGGCAAAATAGGAGGAGGCGTGGTGCGAACACTGGGCGAGATAGGATGGAGCATCGGCAACAGCAACTAGCGTACGTGTTTTAATCGCACAGCTAAGGAAGATAAGGTCACTGAATGAAATATCGCACAATTAAGTATTGATATTTATGGCATATCATCATTGTGATAATCTAACTTTGCAGCAATTGCGCAGACTGAAGGTCAGATAGCCTTGGGTTGGAGGATTCAAATGAACTGTCTTGCATGAACTGTGGTGAGAGACGTTCGAGTTACTGTGGAACGCTGGGCACTACAATCCTCTTTCTGATAAATATTTTACTACAGGGCCAAACCAGTCATCCACCGCTGAGTGATAAACGTCGTCCGTCGGGAGGCCAAGAGGGCGCCACAATGCATCCCAAACCCCAGTCCCAAGAATTCAAAAAAAAATGAGGTGATGAAGTTCTCATACACATATACCTAAAGTGAACACAGTGCTCGTGGACGTCATACACTCTTGCCATTCTACATGATCGCAAATCATTGATTTCTCACATTCCAGGACATCTGCAGAAACAGTTGTTCAAGGAGTTGTGCAATGATGTCGAGCTATGGGAGAACGTGAGATGCATTTTGGATTGATTTTCGCCTGCAACACAGCGTGTCAAGGTGTCGACACGCACAAAATTATGTTGTATGGAATCATTTAGCTTCTAACATCATATTATCTGCTGACGACGCCAGGAAACACTCCGTCTTTTAAGCCTTGACACAAGAATGGTGGGCTGGCGTCCCATGGATACCCACTCAGAATTTCGGGCTATAGATTCTGCGACTACTTTACTTGTGTGTACTTTACCACTCCCAACTCAAAAAGTTTTCCATCAGCCACCTAAGCCATCTATACATCACCTCCTACCGCAATTCCCTCCCAGAACAACAGCCAAGAATCAGAAAGGAATCCTGTTCGTAGGGAAATTTACAGAAATCGTATCCAGTATTTAGTGGTCTTCGTACATCCCTGCTTGGCCCAAACCTCAGATCTTGTAGACTTCAGCAGCATGCAACATTATGCAAAAAGACTATGAGCAAACCAAACATACGGGCTAGGAAAAGAGGTGGCATACCTAGGTTCCAAGCACGCGCTGCAGTAGCGCGAATCTTCGGGCCGAACATCGCTGGTGGTGGCTGCCACAACCCGACCCCCAAAAAAGTCATATAAACTAAATATCACAAAGGACAACCTAGGCACACTTGTCTTCCACATAATAAGACTTCCGATAGAAATGAAATGAGAGCAATTCTTCGCCACAGTAGCGACCACGGCATGGAGTTTATCCCCCTCAGAGATAAATAGTGCGATGACGATTGCAAGCTTCATGATGGTGGATTGCAAGCAAATCGTCTAGGCCCAAAACTTGGCATTTGTATTGGTTAATGTCTTCGTGAACAAAACAGGAACTCCAGCAGAAATTGAGCATCTATAAAGTACACAACCAGTTTCTGTCCGGACGTCAAAACCATCCTGGAACAAGACCAAAGGTACAAGCGAAGAAAAAGGTTCCCAGCTAGCCACCAAGTTGGAATTTCCGCTCCTAATTGAAATAATATGAACAGGCAGACTATACCAGACTACAGGGAAAACAAGTTCTGACACACGTAATGCAAATGGAACTCTTCTGAGATTCCAGTGGGATACCCGAAACTGCAGCTCAAACCAGGTGAAAAGTTAACAAGCTTGTTTAGGTAGGGGACACGGGATAGCTAGTATGGGGTTTTTCATTTCTTTTCGTTCGCGCCATGCGGACAACAGAATTCTCAAGAGTATACCAAGTCTAGTGCTACCAAACGTTGCACTGTGCAAACTTTGCACACAGTGGTGAAGAGTGAACAATCTGCTACATGGTATGTTTCATGTTCCTGATGTTGCTTGATTGCGACTGCAATGCAATGGACAACTTGGAGACATGGTGTTTCTGAGGATAAACACCACATACAAAGTTTAACTTTGCCTGCAAGCAGAGTTGATCGCTATGGCCTTCACGGGCTGCGTGTCTGTTAAAGCTACTCGCTGTGTGCGATAACATCAGCACAAAATAGACAATCCTGGATTGCGTCAAGCATATCATGATCCTACACATCCGCAAGATATCTAAAAAAATGCACATGCGTTCTGTGATGGCGAAGTGTCAAGCGCCATACGCCGACATGTGCCATAATCCTTGTGCAACCCCATTGTTGTGCTTGAGAGGTTCCGCGACGGAATAACTGCAAGGTGTTGAATACACGATATGTACAAAAAAGGAATACAACGCATACATATGTGAGAATACGAGATTGTTCAATGTGTATTTGGATGTAGATATATATGAATGCATGAATGCACGGCCCAGTACATACCGACAAAGGAGTGATAGGAGGAGGGGCAAGGGGGAGCACATCTACCAGCTCTGCTGTCGATCTCCAGATTTCTCGCTGCGTGCAACATCACTTGTTTCATTTCAGCATGCGTGGAAACTTGTTGCATCGAATGATGTCTTTTACAAAACACGTGAATAGCGCGAGTATTGTTTCGTTAAGTTGTGCAAAGGCGCAAAATTGGGTATCAAACCCAAAGAAGTATGCAATAGATAAGAAAATCATTTGGTGGAGGGAACCATGCTGTTAGTGCAAGTCTACGAATACAAAGGAGCAATTCTGGCCTACTTTCCCAAAGTGTAAGGGGTTGTTCGCTTGCACATACTATCCAAAAAAACATTCATAAGTTGTTCTTCACGCAATCGGTGCAGGTCCACGCAGCAAGACATCATATTCCTCCTATCTAATCCAGAGACGAAATGCTTGGGTCGATTCGGGTACTTGCACTTTGAACATGGCTACATCGTGTTACCAGCAGCTTGCTGGTGTCTGGCTTGCAAGGTCTGTTTGTATTGAATACAGGTTATTGCTTGGGTGAGCATTAGAACTTCTCCATGTGCGCTTGAACCTAATCAAGGGCCTACATAGTAACACTATATGTACGCCAGAAGAAAATTTCTAATGCGCGCATTTTTGTTTCGAACGTAACTTTCGTACAGCCACGATTAGGGAGACCTAGTTACTACTACGTAGGGTTATGATCAACCAATGCATGTATCTCTGTGCAGAATACATGCACAGAGATACATGTAAACTGATACTGATATTTGATACATTCGGGACGGGAAAAATTGAATGCATTACACTCAGCTGCGTGATTGTCTGGATTTTCTGCTAAGAGTCAGAAAAAGAGGGCAGTTGTGTTTGTGGTGTTGTGTGTTTTGTGCATATTGTTGAAGCAACCCCTTGACACAAACCCTTGTGAAGGTGATGTTCAAGGATACGCTACAGCAGAGCGAGGCAACTCACCTTTACGTACACATAGCTGATTGCTCCTACTGTGAGGCCTGCTGCGGCTGGAAGCAGCCGCTGCTGCAACGTTACAGACATCAGCTGCGCTCCCACCGCAACGCTCGGAAACGCAGCGGGGCTCTACCTTCTTCGTATCCTTTTCCTCGTGGGTGTAAGAGAAACATCGGGAATTGTAAGTGGACCACATGGTTGCATTCCATGTACATCGTTGGGAGGAGGGGTACTCATGTCGGATACCAATGATTCATGCTGGATCGGTCAGACATTTCTCAAAAGGGATATCGCGTTGGTATTTATCGATATGCCCACCCATATCCATCATTGCCCGGTGAGAGCTAATTATGGTGTAATTTCGGAAAAATAGCACCATCTTGTACCTGCAGTACGCGCGCAATCGTTTACAACCTGCGAACTCTGCGGGGTATGAACACTACAATATTCGGTCTGATTTTTCTGTCGAGGAATTGATGTTGTGTTTAGGCGACTGGCATACATTGGATCATCGACGATGACCCGCGCAAGCAGCATGGCCCTTCTTGATAAATCATCGGCGGAGGCAGTACCGGTGATCCTTTCCGCCATTTGTATTGTCACCCACTATTGGATGACCCGCCACCAGGACCTCTGATAGCCAACACAAACAAGAGGGGATGCTCATTGTTTCCATATTTTGAATCACATTGTTCCAAACTCTTGAACCACCTGCGATGGTGATTGTTTAGGCGATTGGTACCATAGGAAGATGAGTACTGTTCTTGGCTTGATCAGTGTAACTTCAAAACTGTCGCAAAACTTGTAAACCTCCACCACACACGCAATATCACGACAGGCGGCGAGCTGGGTTGCCCAAGCACGCCCGTTGATCTTCGTCGCGGCGATTGCTACTAGCCTAGCTGAGAAGCTTGGGATTATCATCCAAATCTGCCAGGGTGTTGCACGCCATGGCTACCCTCGATGAGACTGCACTCCTGACGTTTCCGTTGCGCAGTCATGGGGAGAGTCCTCTCCCATATTCTGGACTTCCGGCAGTGGGTGCGTCTCGACGTTTGGGTTCTGCGTGAATCAAGGGTGGATCCAATAAGAAAATTATCACGCTGTGCCAACGACAATGTAGGAATATAGAATCGGCCTATACTTTCTTCCTACCACAATCAGCGAGCGCAGGAACCGTTTAGGGTGATGGGTAGGATTGCTCTTGCAAGGTTCTAACTGCATAATGATTTTCCTGGAGCAATAGTTGAATCGTCATTGATCAGGCTTCGTAAAATTCATGATGCGTATTTCCAGCACCTTTGCTTCAGCAAAATGATCAAATGACATTGTTGGTGTATCTTTTTAAACATTGTAGAAATGCGTGTTATCCTTGCGCTACCCTAAGCTGGGTTGCGGTTTGGTAAGTATGGCATGAAATTTATGTTATTCCTGATGATTTTGTTTAAGATTATTTGTATGGTGTTTTTGATTTTCTGACAGAGGCTGCTCTTGGGACTATGCCAATGAACTTTGCAGTCAATTATCAGACATGATTCTGTTACGCTCTAGATGAGCACTGCAAAAGACCTTCAGTCAACATCCCAAATGGGATGTGGTGTGTTATTCACAAGATTCCTTTTGAGAATATCAGGTCTCTGCGTATACGGGCATGAAAGTGATGATTGACCTGAGTGATGCAAGCATGCAATGGAATGCAATACCGTAGTCTAGGGTTATCATTTAAGATCTGGACTGGTGTCACAGCGCATGGAGCAGACAAAGTAATTTTTGAAAATTATTGAACACGTTCTAAGGAACATTAAATTCAAGTGGGTATAATAGAATTTGCTCATACTCGGCTATTTGCATGCTGACTGGGCATCTTGCTTCATTGGGTTGGCTCGTGACTTGAAGGCCGTACACCCTTGTCAAGCAATGGGGGATTGACTGGAACCCGATTCAATGGTGGAATACTAGACTTTGGGTACGTGCCGAGATCAGTCGTTATATTTGGATGAAAAAATCTTTCATTTGAAATGTTTTAGCAGTGTCCTTGTCGCTTCCCACACTTGCGTGCAGGATGTAAGCAAATTTTGTCCAAAACAGTCGGGCGAAATGTGTTCTCCTCCAAATCAAAATTAAAGGAATCAACATTCATGCAGGCGCTAATGCTTTTGTCTGAAAATCTTCAAACGTGACTGAAACACAATGAATCGCTTGGATCAGTGGCAAGTGGGTGTGTGGATTTACCCCATTCGTTGCGCTTTTGCTTTCAACTTCGCATCACTGTGGCTGCAGTTGGCTGTTTTTTTTTGTCAAAACTGAAAGAGAATATCAACTGGCAGAACTTATTGTCTCTTTCCCTCAAGCCAAAACTTGAAATAATGTATGCTAGCCTTGAAATTGGTTGAACAACAGCCTTTCAGAGATGCAGTGTTGATGGTGAGATCATTAGAGAAGAGACAAACTGAGGACGACGCATGTGGATGCAGCGAGCCCGGCAATGCATTTGGCTCAGTGATGCGAACTCCACTAGCAGGTGAGGAGCCAACAAACGGCACGGCACAGATGAGCAGTCGTGTTTTTGAAGATTTTTCAACCTCGTGCTCTAAACCAGCTGTTCCAAGCCACATTCCAGAGTTTCCTTGAGTGACCATGAGATTGTGGGCGTGCTCAGTGAAAATGCATTGATGCTCAGCAATCATGCGGCCGTGTATCATTTTTGGCATCTCCAATGGGTGTTCTCATTTTTTCGTGCGGCTTGAGAGGACAGTAATTGGGCATGTAAAACAAAGAATCAATTGATTCAGAGCTGTACTTTAATGAATTCTATGTTTGGGACAAGAGAGTTAGTGTCCTCAAGATTGCATAGGGTTTATAATCAACGACGATACTTTGTCTATGAAGTATAAGGGTTGGCATGCGTATCATCGTATGTACATCAGGAATTCCCAATCTTTGAATCAACCTGAAGAAGAAAAGATGAATATTTGCAGATATTTTCGTTTGGAAGGCATTTGCAGGTTAGTTGAAGGGCCATTTTTGCAGAAAGTACCTGCTTATGGGCAACTTTGTTGCCTGCATGGATGGTCTTCCCTCAAGTTCTGTTTTTCATGCACCATCACCTTGAGATTGTTGGAATGACCCTTGAGTCGGCTTGAAGTCCACAAGCCCGCTCAATTCAATCTTTATCATGCTGTAATGCAGATGGTTGTACTTATTAGTTTCTACGGGTAAATTGGTACGCAGAAAATCTGGAAAGGGGTTCGTAAATGCATTCACGGGAAACACGTGCTCTGTCATTGAGTAGTTTCTGTGTTTCTGGGTTGCACGGAATATGAGGCGATTGATCATGCGTTGTGGAACTTGTTGTTTCTACCCAGTTACATGCCTCTTCTGAAGTGTCCATATCCCAGACACGTGACCACAATGGTGGAACCCAAGAGACTAATTCACCCATCCAAAAATGCAGCGTACCTCACACAAGACGGCATGGTTCTCTATGAAATATTCGAAGCTTGTGTTTGGTTGAATGTTCAATACCAAGCATATGACCAACATGGGTGCAAAGCGCCCTTGTGGCCATCCCCACAGACTAAGCCCGTAAACAAGACGTGCTGAGCAAGAGGTGTCTCATCTTTTGCATTCAGGGGGCATGGCGTCATGCATGGAGGACTACCCTCCCAGCCCGATCCCTATGGGATACACCCCAGCGAGTGCGCAAACGCAAGCAATGGCTACCCCAACGAGAGCATCCACCTTTCTGGAGACCGGGGTGCCTGATCAGTACGGAACGGTAAAGCTCCGCTTTTTCGGAAATCATATTGGAATCACCCATACGCTGAAGGAGTGGAAAATGAAGCCCCCAGAATCCATTTGATCATCGTGCAATGCGAATTGCGTGTTCTGTTTGTCAGACTGTAGTTGGCTGGTCATCACAAGCAAGAGAGACTGTTGCCGTCCATGGGGTGGATGTTATTTGATTCCAATCTTTGTAGATTCGCGGTGCAATGCTCCCCATACTCGAAAAGGAGTTCGGTTTGTGCATGATTTCTTTTTCAAACGACTCTGCGTGCCCAAGATGCCAAACACATCATAGATGGTATTGCAAGCCACCGGTGGAGCCTGTTGTTGTTAGTGCCTAAGGTTATTTTTGCGCTCAAGCCCACATCACTGACGTAACGACAACTGACCCAATGGATACCCAAATTGCGGAGATTGAGTCTCTGAACAAAGAAGATGTTTGAAGTGTTGCAATTTGCACAGCTACGGCAACATGAGCGCGACAGAACAAGCACAGGCGGAGTGAGCGCGTGTTGTTGTGACGTAGCGTTTTGCAAGTTTCACTTGACATCCCCTTGGGATTGTCATACTAGCGCGTTTTGCCGCAGCAGAGGCGCGTCCACATACCGTTCCCATGGGATGCGTGAGGAAGAGGAGCATACATAGTAAGTACAGCACGCTCAATAGGGTGCTGTTTGTGAACACATCCCTGGTTGCGCCACATCAAGCATCATGCCGAAGTACATGTTCACGTACCATGTGGGTGTAAACTCGAGCCTGGATAAGCACTGGGATATTGTTCTCTGTCAGTGCATGAGTAAGAGCACAAGACACAGCCATGCCAAATGATCATATTACCGAATTCCAAGACAGCGCAAGATGCGCCGCGACAGTGTAAAGTGTCAAGACTCACAGGTTCCAAGCATCCTTTGGAATCGTAGGGAACGTGTGTTGTGAACTCGACTGGGTTCGTTCGGCGAGAAGTGTGCGCATGGTAAAACAAGAGACGGGGCCGTCCGTTCTCCCTCGTGAGTGATGATCACCAGCGGTGGTTTATTCTTTGAACACTCACAGTGTTGCTCGAAGTCAGTGTTGAATTCGCTGCGGTACGCTGGGGACGCAGGAGGAGTGCGCTATGGAGGAGGCGTTTGCAGATGTGGTGCAAGTTTTGAACGGGGTGGACGATGAAAACACCCGGCGCCAACTGTACGAGTCTGCTCCCAAGGAGTTGGAGAAGCGGCTCCGGGAAAGAGCTACACAGCTCAGGGTGCGCACGAGATGTGCGCGTTTCTTCGACTTGTTGTGTTTGCGCATCCCTCCAATGTTTGGAGATTCGATGACTTGTGGCCCTGTTTGTATTTTCAAGGCGTTGTTGGGTCAACGATAAGGAGGGTCGGCTTGCGATAAGTTGGCATGGCTTCGAGTGTCAACTTATTGCCGTCCCACCGTGTGCTAGGATACATGAAATTTTGTCCCATGGGAATCCACATCCCCTTTTCAAAGTGTCCCCCGGAACCTATGTTTTGAGGTTAGTCTGGTCACGTCTTGGAATTCAGCATTGCGTTCGGTTGACTTGGGTCCAGTTGTGAGGAAAGGAGTCGCATCTTGTTTTACACGCTGGACGCTACAGGTATGCTGGTCGAGAATGGTATGAGCGCTGGATCTTCGTGCCTCACTTGGCACTAATGGCAGTTCAACCAGCTATGTATGCCGGCACTTCAGTGGTTGTTTCGCCACATGATGGCCAATCCAAACTAACCCACCAGACCACATGAAATATTGTAAATGTCAGGCCGATGCAAGTACCTTGAAAACCTAGAATGCATCTGCGTCCCCAGAGCTAGCGGCAGTCATACATTCAACCAACCAATGTGAAAGTGAGCCGGCTTCGGGGTTTTTCAGCGTCAAGATCCTGCTTTCAGAATCCCAATCAAGGGTACGCTTATTCGTCTGCAAACATGGAATGCTTAGAATGTAGACATGATGAAGACGTTACGATGCAACACCTTGAAAATCAAAGGCACGAATGCAGCTGTCTGGGTTGGATGACTTCATGAGGAATCTGGTGATATCAATGAAACTCAAGCATCTGCTTTGTCGTTTCCTGACACTTGGATAAACGCTTCGTGCTAGCACGGACTTGCCTGATGTCTTTTATCAAATCAGCACGGAACAGTTGCTGGTCCTTTGATCATCTGGGAGTATCTGCTGAAAAGATGGGCTTACCACTTGGGAATGCTGTAACTGCATTATTTTTCAGCTTCTTTGATAGAGCAGATATCGGATGCGAATTGCTGGGTTGAGCAGCGCATCATCCTCAACAGGTTTCAGTCATGAGACGAAAACACAGGACTCAATCAAGTCCCGACGTCGATGTTTTGCAATAAACGGTGTCTGCAACAATCCTGCGCTGGCGTTATCTATGTTTAGGTCACCTAAAGATCTTATGCTCAACCTTCAAACTTCACTGTACTTTATATAGCCTCTAAGAGGCATGCTCTCCTCGGTTTTGCATCGACACGAGCTATACACCACGCGACCAAACCATTCCCGGCATGAGAATAAGTGCCTTGCTCACGCTAGTCGCCAGCTGTCCTCAACAACACAACTTATTTATTGAATGTGTCCCACGCTGATGTTGTTCCATGCGCATGTATCGTGACAGGAGGCGGCGGCCAAGGTGCTGCACATGCCAATCAAGTCCATGCGACTTCAAGGCCTTGCACAGGAGCTGGAGCTGGAGGCTGGGACTTGGAGCCTGGTACCATTTCTGCCCTTCCACTTGCGGATGAAGCCGAGTTTCAATGTCCATTTGGATGTTATAAATTCAAGTTTGCTTGTTGCAGATGGCTAAGCTAAATGAAGCTTTTCAATCATATCTCGATTTGTTATGAATTCGAGGCTTGGCGTAGGTAGGTTCTTAGTCTGCCAAATACTTTTTCAACAAAGGTCATGCAAGGTGGCTAGGCTTTGCTTGGTGCGCAAGCAAGTTCCCCGACTGTCTCCACAAACGCCTCAACATGTGGTTGCCACATTCATTTTGTTCAGTGCCCGCTGGCACTACCTTGTCGACACAGCCATGGGCCCCAAGGACAGTCTTTTCGTTTTCTGTATTGCGATTGGGGAACTGTTATTCGTAGCATGTTTGAGTGCATGATTTGGTCCTGTACCGTTGCCAAGCTTGCTGGTAGTGCGCTGGCGCTTCCCTGATCAGGGTTTCGCAGCATGTGTTGATAAGCTTCCCTGTTGCCAGATGGAATATTCCGCCTGACTTTATCGTTGGTTAAGTTCTAATGGCACCTCAATAAACCAGTCCAGTTGAGTTTGCTGCAATTGCATGCACCGTGCATCCACTTGCAAACTGCGCTCCGTACAGCTCCTTTACCACGATAAACCTCTCCAACGGCCGCAGGTTTGGCACCTTTTTGGTGAGGGCCGGCGCCGGGAGGAGGAGAAGGCGCTGCAAGACCAAGTGTGCAAGCCGGCGACGCTCGCTCAGCGCGTGCGAGCCGCTGCGCGCGCCACTCAGTCCAGCTCCGGCTGGCCCGCCATGCACTGCAACAGGGTGGTGTCGTGGCTGGAAGGTGCGCGCCTCTTCATCGTGCGGGCTGTTGTTTTGTCAGTCCCACATCCGCAACTCAAATGTGAAAGTGCGATTGTCTGATGACTATATTCAAACCACGAAGTGGCACAAGTTTTTCGTTGACCATTGATCTCTTATTTTTATATTGCATACCGCCTTGGCAACTAAGGGTGTAACATTGTGAAACTGACACATTTGAAGGTGTTTATATCAGTGTACCCGCTGACAACCTTGGTGACGAATTCAACGCGGGGACTCTTACATCAACCAAGCTGTGTGAACCTATGTTGTTGCTAGTGTACGCATAAGACAGGGCCCTGGGTGCCGTCCCTGGCTGACGCATGAGATTCGCTCGCGAAAAGCATAGAAATTACTTCGGAACCGAGCAGCATAGAAGAGTGATGAGTTCTGTGGTGGGCTGGTTCTATGATCCCACCGCAGCTCGATCAAAAGCATGCGCGTTCACTTTGACACCAGCTTGCAACTTAAGTCATGCACGCCCAACCTCCATCACCGTCATTGCGCCTGCCGCACCATGTGGGACGTCTGTTGTGCGTCCTGCCGTCCAACAACCATCTCGAGTAGCATGTTGTTGGTACCAAGTCAATTGAGCTCGCAGGACGTACTTCAGTGGAGCCCTGGCGTGAAAGGTTTCTGCTTCGGCCTATGTTGAATTAAACGTTGCGCTATCTGGCGGGTCACCTTTGTTTTGCGAGTTGTTGTACCAATCGCATAAGCAATTTCTTTGACCTCCAGTTGTTCATAACGTTTGGTGGTCCCTCTGTCTGTGCTGCCTGGCTTGAGGAGCGCGCCCTCAGAGATGGCGGCGGCGCGCATTGACAAAGAGGAGTTGTCTGGGACAAGCACTTTGATGCGTTTTGGGGAGTCAGAAGGAGTGTGGAGGGAGACGCGAGTCGCGATGGAGACTACAGCAAACAGCAACCTGGTGCGTGCATTGGCATGGTGGGCTCCTCTGGCATAGATACAGAGGTGCAGTGGTGCCCAGCTTTGCTTCACTTGATAGATACGGAAGAGCAGTAGTGCCGAGCTTTAATTCACTTGATGGGATGCGTACAATTTTTTTGTGGATTTCTTTTTCGCTATGTTTTTGGGAGAGCATGAATTCATTTTAGTTTTGGTGGTTTTGCTTAAAGTCTCGGATACAATTCCCTGGGGGTATACCAGCCGCAGGATCTGACTCGCTAGCCTAGTGTCGGAGTGATGGCTTTGCCACATAAGCATGCGAGCAATTAGGTCACTCGTGTGTACATGACATTGTCCTTGCGGAGACTTTTTTCTGATCATTTGGGGCGCATCTTGCAGGGTCTATGCTTTGAATCTGTAAACATATAGGAGGTGTAGTGCACAGTTCCTTGATGTAATTTTGCGGCGTAATGGAATTCAATTATGTGATTAGATGATGTTGCTTCCCACCCAGCCGGTTGAGGCCATATCCCATTATACATGGGCACTAGCAAGTGCTGCAACAAGCATTTCTACTGGAAAAAACAATAGCAAATGCGGCATCAACAAAAATGAATACACCAGAAAGAGCAGCGCAACTAGAATTGCAGTGAAGGGATGTATGGTTGATTGGGCTGTTCAATGCGACACTAGGATGGAACATATCAACAGCAACATGTGAGAAGAACAGGCGCGCGTTTCCATGTGATGAAAATACATGTCTGTTGATATATCATTGAATCCACAGAGACGGATTCTGCATTAATATTGTTGGCGATATGCGCCGCAGCTCCTGAAATCACGCTGTGAGCAGTGGAAAGCGCCATCTGTTGTACCACCAAGTGTGCGAACTCCAAGTCAAATATCTTGTAGTTTTGTATGAATCTTGTTTGCGTGGGCGTGTGGAGCTTCTGCGCGGAGGGCAGGTGCACTATCTCGACCCGGACGCGGTGACGCGGGAGGGGCGACGGCTACACGAGGTGAACTCAGCAAGCGATGAGCGGATTTTGGCGGCGGTGTGGTGAGATACATCCCCCCTCCATCGCTTAATTGTAAGGTATCGTTTGCATGGCTCGAGTTGTCTGCGGAAGAAGTTTTACCTGGTAATGGACTGGAATTGGGGAAAAGTGCAGCTTGTGACAATGCCGTAGCAAATGATTGTTTTCTGACTTTTGATGTTGTGTTTTCGGGTTTTTTTGTTCCACATGATTTTGGAATTGCAGCATTATCGAGTCCCGCAATAGTGTCTAGGTGCTCTTGAAATGAACGCAACATGAATTTGATAGGACGTCTTCGAAGAACGGCTTGGGCCCTAATCCCGCAGTTAACGAACACTTGTAAATGTTTGAGACCATGGAAATATGCACAAACTGCGTTTTGTGATTACCATGCTTCGCAATTTTCGCAAGGGCCTATATGGAACAGCTACACCAGACACCAGACAATCTGGCAAGCCGCGTTGCGCAATTCCGCATGCGCATCGGTGCTCTTGTAGCTTAGGTTCTCGAGCAGCTTGAATCTGACACGCACACACTTCCCAACAAGTGTTGCGGAGTTGCCGCTCGATGCTTTGATAGCAACAATTGTATATCTGCTCCTCCTGCCGTTTCACAATCGCCCTATGTATTCACACAAAGGGATTCGATGACGTCGGGAACAACCTCTCTGTTTGCTACTCTGTTTTGGGACGGCACCTGCAATTGGTATCGTTCTAGTGATTTTGCGCAGGGCATCAAGTGCCGCGAAAGCAACAAACATTTCTCAATGCATTGGAATTGCTTGCCCGAAACTTCTCCAATGTTGGCCTCTGAGCTGCAATGGGGGGTATCCAATTGCTCAGGCAGTACGTGCGCGCCGGACGTGTACCTGCTGCGCGCGAACTCTGCCACGAGGCTGGACAAGCTTGGCGGGAGGCAAGTCTCGGTGCCGGGGCCGGCTATGGACCCGCCACAGTGGGAGCAGCAGCGGATGAGG